>CAWYPQ010000155.1:0-87799 GCA_963965965.1 Trididemnum nubilum
CAACGAGAACAACAGGGATAAATACAAGGATGATGAACAACTTAGGAAAGAAAAGTCGCGTTCCAGCGCCAGGGCAATTAAAACCCGATACAAAAACGATGACCAATACAAGAAACAATGCATTTCAAGAGCTTCAAAACGAATGAAGAAATTATATAACAACAACGATAAATTTCGCATGGCTTACAACGAGAACAACAGGGATAAATACAAGGATGATGAACAACTTAGGAAAGAAAAGTCCAGTGCAATTAAAACCCGATACAAAAACGATGACCAATACAAGAAACAATGCATCTCAAGAGCTTCAAAACGAATGAAGAAATTATATAACAACAACGATAAATTTCGCATGGCTTACAACGAGAACAACAGGGATAAATACAAGGATGATGAACAACTTAGGAAAGAAAAGTCGCGTTCCAGCGCCAGGGCAATTAAAACCCGATACAAAAACGATGACCAATACAAGAAACAATGCATCTCAAGAGCTTCAAAACGAATGAAGAAATTATATAACAACAATGATAAATTTCGCATGGCTTACAACGAGAACAACAGGATAAATACAAGGATGATGAACAACTTAGGAAAGAAAAGTCGCGTTCCAGCGCCAGGGCAATTAAAACCCGATACAAAAACGATGACCAATACAAGAAACAATGCATCTCAAGAGCTTCAAACGAATGAAGAAATTATATAACAACAACGATAAATTTCGCATGGCTTACAACAAGAACAACAGGGATAAATACAAGGATGATGAACAACTTAGGAAAGAAAAGTCGCGTTCCAACGCCAGTGCAATTAAAACCCGATACAAAAACGATGACCAATACAAGAAACAATGCATCTCAAGAGCTTCAAAACGAATGAAAATTTTGTATCAAACTGATTCCTTTCAAAAAAATTACAAAACCAAAGCCTATCAAATGCAGAAAACGAAATATTTCAATAACAAGCACTACAGAAAGCATAGATCAATCATCAATGCCAATGTTATAAAACACCGATACAAAGCAAACAAAGAGTACAGAAAACACTGCATTCTGAAATCTTCACAACGGCTGAAGCGACTTTATCACTATGAATCGCAATTTAAGCAATGTTGCAAGGCAAAAGCTAAAGTTCACTACCATTTAAACAAGGTTTATCAATTCCAAAAACTCTAACTCTATTGGGAAAAGTCAACTGGTTCAGTGTTATGTGCCAAACGTTTATTGGCATTTTATCGAGTCAAATACACACAATCATGTTGGGACATCCAAAACAAAACGCTTTCTTGTATACGGAACTTTCGGAAACATTGCACAATGCTACTGGAATACCCATGTGCCATTTGTTTCAGAGTTTTTTTCAGAAAACAAGTGCTTTCCTTTAAAAGAATCCATTATTCTACATCAATAATCCACAAAACGTATGAAGAAGATACCAGCACTAGTACTGTTGTTAAACCAAAGTGGATATGTCATACATGCAAAAGACATTTAAGGGCCAATAAAATGCCTCCCCAAAGCTACAAAAACAACTTGCAGCTTGCAACAATTCCCACGGTGTTGGCTAACTTGAATACCCTTGAAAGGCATATGATATGTTTGACCCTACCATTTATGAAACTCGTGTCTTTGCCTCGTGGTTATCAACGTGGAATCCATGGATCGGTGAGAATTCTTTTATTACTTAAACTAATATCAGAAGAAATATAAGCAGGTAGACAATGGTTCATAACTAACATATGAAACAACATTTTGCATTGTGAATTACCGTATACGAATGCTACATTTGTTCTACAGTGCTAAAGCTAGCAAAGCAGCTATAATCGTTGCGAAAATTGTGTCGATTCAAAACCATCCGTTCTAAAAACAAAGCTTTCCAATAGCGTTGTGTAGCAGCGTTGCCAAATGAACGCGAAATAATACTGCACATGGAATTCTAAAATAAGGGTTGCTGCGTTTTTATGTTTTTTAAACTCTTCTTTTAAAAATAAGCAGATCTTCTATCAACAACTTCCAATGCTAATAACATTCATCTTACTGAGTTTCGCCAGACCAACAATCAAAGCCAAACTTCAGTTTATGATTTCAGAAACAGGGTCTCTATCTATGAACGATTTGCCAATAATGTTTTATACAATTTTATGAAAGAAATTTTTAGATTTTAAAACTTTTTTCAAGTGCAGTTATTTCATATGATGCATGAGTGCTTAATTTAGCTGCAGTCTGATCCTATTTGTCACAAAAAAAAAAAAATTATGTTGGTCCCACAACAACTAATTGCATTACGCTTTTTTTCTTACAAAAACTTAATAAGAACAGCTTATTTTGCCCAAATTATAAGAATACATGAAAACCAATGCTAAACTCGACTTAAAAAAATAATTATCATTAACATTTGTTAGTACAATGCAATTTTACGTAATCAGCGGCGTTTTTTTGCCTTTTTCAACATTTCTATTCGTTAAATACTGCAAATGTTTTTCAGCCTTTACGGGGTGTGAGATCCATAACATATTTTAGTTTTGGCTGGTTGTTGTTTCCAAGCCTCATGATTGCCAGCCGAGCGAGCCTTGCACTGGGTCAGCGTTTTATTTCATTTTCAGGTTTTTGCTTTTTAGCTGTGACATTACTTATAGTTGCGGTTTTTGTGCTATCTTGTACAACAACGGGTGGGCAATCAGCAATTTAGCATTTAAGAAATAGGCAGCATCTTTTCATTGCTGCTTGAATTTACGGTACATGGGTAGAGTTAAGTAGACGGCTTAACTCTTTCGCACTGCATAGCTTATTGCAATACTTGACTTCTGTACACAGAAGATAAAACCGCTAAGCATGCCTCACTTCGTCAGATCTATTGCACGTATTGAAGTACCGTACTTAAAGGCGATGAAACGTCCAGCCAATTCTGGTCTTCAAATAGTTTAAATCGAATTCAAATTTTTAAAATGTTTCATTTCTTTTTGGGGGGCGGCAGTTGCAAAGCTACCGTATTCAACAAATACAAAAAGATATCTCCCAAAAAATTTTTTTGGTAACCCTGACTTTGTTCTCCGAAGGTAACATGTCAGAAATAAGGAAGGTTAACCCCAAATTAGATAGGTCACGTGGTGTTACTAAAGGGGTAAATATTATTCAGGCTCTCTTTTTTCCGGGAAGTTCAGTGCTCATGGTAAGATGGCAGATTCAGGATTTCCAAAAACTTTCTAGCAGGAATATGTTTTTGTATCTGCTGAATATCTTTGCAAGTTGCAACTGCAACCCCAAAATGACAACAACAAATTTTAAATAGAATATTTCAATTTTAGGTATTGTAAACTGCCGGTAATAACTGGATGCTTTACTCCGTTTAAAGGCAAATGACTGCACAGTTTCCAGTCGAAGAAGTCTGACCAGTGGAAAAATTTGGGGCAGAACGTCTACGAAATGCCCTCTGCGATCTCTGGAGCCTGACGGCTACATAAACATATATCATGTGTAGATCCTCAGAAACATCAATTACAGCCGGCAACTACGTGGTAAAGAAAGTGGTATTTTTGTAGCTGTCAAGCTGTAGAGATCGCATCAGCGAAAAGAGAGGTCATTTTCTAAAAACGCTTTCCCCAACCCTGCCGCCAGCTACTCAAACTCCTTCGACTAAAAACAATACAGTTCTTTGTTGTTAAATCGCTATTATCTTTGCAATAGATCGTAAGTGGAGTGTAACCAGTAACAAAAACAGCACGACAAACCGAGGTACGGTGGGTAGGTGTAATGGCTTTATTTCCGTGTACACAAGTCGCATTAGGCATGGAGCAACGCAGCATCAAATAGTTTACCGGTAACTCAATTCTATCCATTTTTCGTCAAATCAAGCAGCAATAAAAAAACGCAGTAAACTTTTTCAATGTTACTGCTAACTAATCGACACTTGCATTAAATAGTGCAAAAGTTGCCACTTGAAATCACGTCACACATTAAAAGCAGAAAATGCCAATCAGGTAAAACAGTGACACAGTCAAAGCGATCGGCTGACAATTGCAAAGCTTCAAAACAAAAGCTTAACCAAAGCCAAAAAAAAGCTACGGAATCAAAACCCAGCAAAGGCCTACAAAAATTTGCTGTTATTTCATAGAACTGGACATTTGTCAAAACACTTCCAAGAAGCGTGAAACTTAACAAAACAAGAATGTATTTGTGTCACTTTAAACTACATTAAATTAAAAAAACATATATGGCTAAAAAGACGTGAAAATTTAGAAACAGCCAGCAGACTTGATCGAAAACTTTATGGTTCTTGTAAAAAAGGTTTATTTCAGACATAACTTAGCCGCTTGAAGACTTTCAGCAATACCACAGTAAATAATATAAGTGTAAAAAAATATCATAGCTTAACATGGCAGCAAAAATAATTTGCAAACAGCTAATTACGAAGTAAAAGTTACGTATAAATTTATCGGCGAGTATTGATGAGTCTTTAACAAAGTAATTGTTTAACAAAACCAAGTTTATTATAAAGTATATAACAGAGCCAGCTTAAGTTACAACTTTTTTTTGTCCAAACAAATCAAAGTTAAATTGTAATGCAGTAAAAGCTGGCTATTGAACAATTTTGGAACATAGACTTAATTTTCCAATTGTTACAACTAATCTGAAGTAATGCAGCGTTTTTTTGCAGGTTGTGTGCGTTCAGTCAGATGTTGAAAAAATTACAACCAATTTGCCACGACAAGCAAACACCAATACTCTTATCAAAGTGAAGTTGAAGAGAAAGTTATCTTACAAGGGCCATTATTTGTTTCAGCAAATTCATCCAGTGAAAGTCTCAGCAGCATTAAAACATCTAAAAATGAACAACGCGTTATACGCAGGTTGGAGAACATGAATATTTCAACCATTTATTTTCAACTAATTGTTACACATAATATCGTTTTCATTTGCAGCAATATACTGCATATAAAACTTAGTCTCGATTGTGACAACTTCTAATACTATCAAAGTTTTTGTTTCATCTGTAGAATGCACAAAATCATACTGTAGTTAAATCAAAACATGGACGCTGTTTACCTACATCGATGATGAAAACAAGGTTTTTCAAAGGAAATTCGAACCGAGATAATGGTTGTCTATCTTTCTGCTAATACTGCTTTTAGAATACTTTTAACAGCAGAACCGAAAAAAGTTGCGACTGCAATTGTTATTTAAATTTACAAAAGAACACTTCTCCTAGTTAGAATGGAAGCAACGAAGTAACAGCCCATAAAAGGTTCTCGTTTAACCAATCATATTTCCAAAATAGCAATAGATTTTACATTTCCATTCTATTAAACAGCAAAACAGAGTTAAAAACGTTCACTTTAGGTGTCAATACTTACGAAATGGATTACTCTGACGAAACTGACATGGACCATTTGGTAAAGCGAAAGGAATCTGGCAACGCTATAGGTAATATTGGCCTATGCACAAAATTTACTATACCAGTACTTTCGTTTTGAAAAAAATTGATTTCTTTCAAATAAAGGTCCAAAACAATTACAAAAACGCAAAAAATAAATTCTTGGTGACACTAAATTTATAACACTTATCAAACTTTGCTCCAATACCGCTTCACTAACTGTTTCCTGGCGGAAATAACTAGGTGAATAATTAACTAACCTTAACCTACAATGCATGTTTTTCAATTAAGCAAAATTAAATCCACTACACAAAATTTCATTTTCATTCACATCCAAATTCATCGAACTTAAAAAATCTAAAACACTTCAACAAATTGAAACTTCTGCATGCGCATGGGGCATTAATTTCTGTTCAAAGGTTCCTTTTAAAATTTTCTTTGCTCACCCTTGCTTGATGGTTCACATGGGAATCAATCCCAACAGCTGTTTCATACAAAAGATGAATTGCTGGTTTCATTGAATGAGATTTAATTTCTGCAATTGGTCATAAACTGCTAAAAAAGTAAAATCAGACAACAATATCAAAGAAATTACTTTATTTTTCGCACTATAAGGCGTAACTGACCAGGCACAGTATCAATAAATGACCTGCACTGCTATTATTCCCTCTTATAAAGCGCACTAAATATAATGCAACTTACAAACGTATAAAAAGTGTAAAATAACTCTAAATAGCTCTCAATTAAATGGTTAAAAAATTATAACCTGATCCATATACAAGGCGCACTAACGCATCTTTACTTATTTTTTAAATTATTATAAGAGCGTCTTATGGTCCGAAAAACATACTAAACAGTTTTTGCAATGATTTAATAAAATCTTTTGAGTCTTGGTCTGTAGAAACTCAAATCCATAAAACTTGTATAGAGGGTAAATAGTGAACATAGCCTTAGGCAAAAATCTAATTAATGAACTAGTACAAAAACTGTGTCATTGATTGAATTTTATTTCAATTTTAAACTGCTTCGGTGACCAGTATTACAAATTAAGCTTCAAGCGGTCAATATTCCTTGGTTCCAATTTTCAAGTGGCTTCGTAACAACAGGCTGGTACATTCTACCATGTTAATGTATCTTTTTATACAAAAATGAAAGAAAATTTGCGTTTTTTTAGATAGTGACAGTGATTCAGAAGACAATTCTTCAAAACAATCAGGTAAAAACACATGCAAACCACTGCAATTAATGCTACTTCTTGTGCATTAACATTTAACTACAATTCTCTTTGACACTTTGGCAGAAATTTTATTTGAACCAACTCGAAAATTACAAGGTGAAGCTAAAGTCCAGCCACACAAAATATTGATGTGTAAGAGTGTTCACGTATGCACTAGTGTTTACGATGGCGGGCCTTAAACTTCAAATGGTTGGATGACTGAGCACTGAATTGTTAGCCGATTAGCAGCAGCTCATAAATATGATTAATCATCAAGAGTTTAATTCAAAAATTTACATGCTCTGAAAACCCAATAAATTCAACATGCAGACATGATTACATTTCTAAGGCCATTTGCACATCTTTTGTAGAGCTGTACATGTGCACTGTATGCATGCTTTCTACTCTCGTGCTTCAAAATTTGTAAACAATAAAGACATTACATATCCTTTTAGGTGATATTGAACAAACCACAGCCCCTCTAACAACGTGCTTACAACCATCCAATTTATCTCAATTTTTGTTGGATAACAGAGATGACATTCTTTGCCTTGCTCCAGGCGAAGACAACAAACCTACCAAAGCAATGAACATGGAAAGAGAATGTTTTCCTATTTTGTTTCCAACAGCTACTAATGCATTCCAACAAGAAAGACCAATTTCTTTATCGTTTAATCGTTACATAAATTGTAGGTTGCAGTCTATTGACAACAGATTTGCTTCTTGTCCAGAATATATATTCTGGGCTCAGTACATCAACGAGCTTTCAACAGTGTCATCTTCTTTATGCATTGCCTTACGAAAACAATTTCCAACTGACTACGCGGGAAAAAAAATTAGCAAGTCTACACTTCTTGACAAAAAGTCGGTGAAACAGCTATTAAACAAAGATATGGCATACAAAAGCCTGACACCAGTACGGGGATCTCCACCATACTGGGAAAGGACGATGAGAGACCTTTTCGCCATGGTGCGACAATTAGGTAAGCATCAAGAACACAAAATACGACTTATACGAAATACAAAAGATATTCTTCATTTAAGAAGAGTGAACTTTTACGTTCAGGTTAGCCAAGTATTAAAAGCATTTTATTTCTGTATCAGTATTTTGTATCACCCATACCGACATGTTCAATATCACAATTTATCAGAATTTCCAATACCGAAACATTCTGGTAACAGCATTTTTCTGTATCATAATTTGACAATACCACCATTCTCAGTACCAGTATTGGCATTTTTAGAACTGTTATGTTTCAGTATCGCAATTTTTCCGTACCGGCATTTTCCAGGACATCTATTAACGTTATGTTAGATATCCATTATTGCGATTACAGATGTGACAGTTTTTATTTCACAATGCTGAAACATTGTTTGGGTAACAGTATGTACAGTTACTTACCAGTACGCTACTTTACTTAGCTATTTTCTTGAGTCATAGCTTCAACACACTTGCTAGTTAATGAAGATCTTTTAGCTCCTATAACTTTTTTAAAAAATTTCGACTTTCTAGCTGGTATAATCGCATTAAAAAACCGCAGACTTAATCAATATCATTGCAACGTAATAATTGAAGAATTACAATCGAAAGAGCAATTTTTGCGTAATGCACGATGGAAAAAAGTTACTTATTGCATCAAATTAGCATAACATCATGGACAAAACTTGATTCTCGAAATAGGATCCAGTGCTTTTTGCCAAGAAGTACATTTTACAATTTTTTCAAATTAAAGAATCTCAAAACATATTGTACCTAATTTGTTTTCGGGCAAGTTGAAATTTCCTCGGGCAAGTAGACATTTGATATCACTTGCCCGACGAGCAAGTTGTTAAAAAAAGTTAATTTCGACCCCCGTTAACCCAATCGAATTTCGGGCAAGTAGACATTTCGACCCCTGTTAACCCAATCGAATTTTGGGCAAGGAGACATTTCACTTTCTCGGGCAAGTAGTCATTTGATATCACTTGCCCGACAGGCAATTTGTTAAAAAAGTTAATTTCGACCCCTGGTTAACCCAATCGAATTTCGAAGTGCAGTTTTCAAAAATTTTACCATTTGTAGTTTTTAGAATGTCTCAAAAAATTATGAAATTTCACTTAAGCTGGTCATTAAATAACCGCTCATTTGCGCGCGACTGCAATAAATTTTTCCAAAAACTTTGTGATTGTGGCGCAACATTTTCTCAAAGTTTCTGGACTTTGCCAGCAGCAACTTTAAACTTTGAATGAAACTAGGGTAATTTGCCTAATATTTTCCAGTAACTGATGTGATATTTATATTTTCACAAACCAGCGTTGCTTTCCTTGCAATGTTGAAAAAGCAGATTATACTTTCTCCTAATATTAAACGCAGATATTAAAGAGATATAGTGCTATGTACTTCACGAAAAAAATCCAGAAGTTTTTTGGAACAACTACATAGTTATGCATTGCTTCGCAAAAGATACTGTACGATAAAAAAAGCGAATAAATTAAAATACAGTTTATAGTCCACCAACAGCTCCTCAATAATTATTCACATTTCAAAATGTTAAAACATTCCAAACTGAACTTGGCTTTGAGAACATAATGTTTGCTGTTTAGGAATACCCACTTGTTTTGTTCCTTTTCTGCTGCAGACAGAAGATGGCCAGAAATGATTAAGGCAATTTGCGCCCAGCAAGGGATTCCTGTGCCACCAGATCTAAATTGGGACACGTATTGCCAGTTAATTGCTAGCAATCCAGTAACTTGCTGCAGAATGTTTGATCAGCGAGTCAATCACTTCTTCAAAGATATACTGAAATCTAAAGAAAAGCCAATTGGAGAAATTGTGGACTACTTTTATCGAATTGAATTCCAAATGCGAGGTAGGTATCCAAATTATTCACCATTGTTTTATAGGAAACAACTGTGTGCAAAAACATAAACAGGATTTTATCATCTTTAGTATCAACGTTGTTTCTTTTTGCTTCTTATTCTATCTGATTTTATCTACTTCTAAACGTTTAATCCTAAAACATTAAAAATCTAATCAATTACAGCCTTACAGATAATGATAGTTAGATAGTGCTCGCCAGAAATAGAGGGTGCCACGTGAAAAATAATCCCCTACAACAAGCATCCAAAAATTGAATTCTTTTAAAAAGTGAATCGAATTTTTATGGTAGATAGATATAAACAGATACACATGAAATTTGACAAAATTTGGGAGTTCCACGTAAAACGTCCACTGAAACAAGCCAAAATTTTAAAAGCTGTAAATTTTATTTCAAAAAATTTGCATTTTCAGAGTAAGTCAATATTAATGAGGAAAATAGACAAAATTGTAACATGCCACATGGGGACTACAAAGGTTTGCAATTTAATCAAAACGAATTTTAATAGTTAATAAAAATAAAACAATGACAAAATTTGAGAGTAACAGAAAGGGGGGTCTCCCAAAGATCCAAAAATTTGAACTCTTTTATTTACAATTTGATCAAAGAAATTAAAATTTTGGGATAAGTAAATATAAAATGACGAAAATTCAAAAACTTTTGAAAAATGTGCACAAAAAAAATACTCCTCAAACTATGCCCCAAAAACATATAATGCTTTGCAGTCAAAAACAAACTGATCAAAACAAGCTACATTTTCAGTATAGACAGATATAAAACAAAAATAGAACTACACAAACTTTGGGGATGCCACAAAAGAAAGTCCTCCCAAAATAGACCTCTAATAGTTGAAAACGTTTACTCGCTAAACTTATAACACAGATATTTTTAGGAAAAGTTGATATGAAAGAGACAAAAAATGTCAAAATTTGGGGTGCCACATTGGGAACCGCAAAAAAATTTAAATTTTTTATGGTAATGAACTTAAAATGAAGTCTGTTTTGAAAACTTAAAGCCAGAACGCAAATGTTTTTTCAAAAACATATTAAAATTTATTGTGTTTTTTTTTACGCAAATATTAACATTAAGCATTTGCAACATTTTGCCAGTTGATTGTATAGTTTGTATGGTAGCATTTGCATTGAAACATAAATTTAATTAAATGAGGCAAAAACAAATGTGCTGATCATTTCAACAAAGTGATAATCAATTGACGACAAAAGGCATGCTGTCGCGACGCCCCCAGATATTGTTTGGCGATGCCACATTTTAGTTATTTTTATTATTTTAACAATGAAAAATATTCGAATGTGAGGAAAAAAATTTTTTCAAAAGTATAGTGGCTCAACTTTTCCAATATAGAGTTTACAACAGCAGAAAATTTATTGGTTTGAATTATATGTTTACATCAACAGTACACTCATTACTGTGGGCGTTCAGTATTTTTGTGAAAATCTATTAAATTCTACTGTTGCCACAGATGCTTGTTGCTTGTATAGCATGTTTTAAGTGTTGTTTACATTTTCATACACTAATTTCTTCCAGGTTGGCCCCATGTTCATGCATTATTTTGGATAAAAGATGCGCCGGTTTTTGACGCAGATTCAGATGAGAGTGTTGCAGAATTTATCAACAAATATGTGACATGCAATATACCGGAGAAAGACAAAGATCCAGAACTTTACGAAATGGTTACGAAGCTCCAATCACATAGCAAGAATCATTCCAGTAGCTGTCGCAAATCTAAAACAAAAAAAGCTTGCAGGTTATTTGTACTAAATACCATTAATTTATTAAACAAGTGCAGCAGGCAAAAGGAATGGGGGTATTTAAAGTAAGGACAATCACATTAGATTTCTATCAGCTGTCATCTTTCTTGACCCAGTTGTTCCACATAGGTTCTGCTTTAAACAGGACGGCCGAGCCTTCATCAATGTACCATTAGCAACCACTAACATTTATGGGTTTCTGGGTTCTAATTCAGAGGCTTACTTGTCATTTAACATAATTTTCAATGTCTCATTAGTGAGAATATTCGAAGTTCGTTATCTTTTGTTGGTATATTATGATAATTTTTACCGGTCCCTTCGCAGCCTCCTGTGGAACAAGGATAATTTGAATGTAGCCGAGTAAATGTATTATGCCGCCGAATTTTGTCTTGATCCACTAAATAAATCATTTCTGTTCCGTTTACAATTTGGTTACTGCTTTAATGTGTTTGCTGTGCAATAATCCCTTTGATCTTATCGGAAGAACAGATCAGGGTTGATAAAAAAAAAGTAGGGTGCAAAGTACAGTTTCCAACTATTGTCAGTAAAAGTCAAGCTTTTCCATATGCATATCGCTGTGTTTCAGGCCAAATCATAGCATTGCAGTAACGCTTGCAGTAAGGTTCAAACTCGTACCTGATAATATGACAACAAGTACCTGGGTGGGCCTACCGCGTTTGCTTACTTTGTCGCCCAAAAATGAACTTTTCTATTCCAAGTTTTAAGCAAACGTCTACTAGATCGATTTTGTTTGTTCTAATTACCCTTGTTACGCAACTTGACAAACAAAATTTTACTGAAATAGCTTGTCCACTGTACAATGTACTTTTTTTCTAACGCAGATATGTTCTACTGACAAGACAAAACTGATCACCAGTGCACAGCCAAATGGCTCAATGCAGTATCTAACAGCAGCTTTGCTGTACGATACACTGGGATGGCGTCGCCAGTGTTAGCAAAGCAAGGGTTACCAATAACAATTTACATTCAGAGAGGATCGGACGTAATGTTTGAAATAGAATATCTCTGAAATGGATGGGTCAAAAACGATGGAGTCCATAAAATCTCATTTTATCTCATTCAGGGAGGATCGGACGTAATGTCTGAAATAGAATATCTCTAAAATAGTCTTCTAACCCCCCCCCCCCTCCTCTGCCGACAAAAAGAATTTCTTTATAGCCTAAACCACTAATGATACTCTCTCATTCGTCTTTTTCAAGTCAACCATGGCTCGGCTTTTTCATAGAAAAAGTAGTTCTTTTTCCTGCGTTCTCAATTCTGACGATACTTCTTGACAAGTGTCAGACAAAAAGC
Source organism: Trididemnum nubilum (assembly GCA_963965965.1). NCBI lineage: Eukaryota > Metazoa > Chordata > Ascidiacea > Aplousobranchia > Didemnidae > Trididemnum > Trididemnum nubilum. The sequence goes on from CAWYPQ010000155.1 coordinate 12,525, forward strand.
TGGTTGGAAGAAATTAACATTTTGATTAAAGCAATTCCCAACTTCTGTGCCACCAACCAACTTTTTGATTATTATCTCCTTTCCTTTGAATAATTTACATCTGCTGCAACTAAATAAAACTACTTATTCAAAAATTGCGATGCAATTAAGTGTATTAATAACCATTTTGATGATTGAATGCAGTCTTCCTGCAGTGTTGCAAAGCAATTTTTGGCACCCTTAAGCACAAACTCGAACTCGATTGGAAAAACCTGGCCTGACTTAAACCTCTGATTCACTTTAGATACATGATTGATTTTGCCTGCAGTCCTCGTTTACGTGGGCAATTTTAAACATTTCACTTTATTTCACAGTACAATTCGTCTAATTTGTCATCTTGTAATTCCTCAGTTCGCTTAATTCGTCACATTTTCGTCAGTCCCGGCAAAATTCGTATCTTTTGCATGCATTCCAGTTCGTCTAATTCGCTATCATCTAATCCTCACTTCGCTTAACTCGCCACGTTTTTATATCCCAGAAAAACTTTTTGTTCGGCTAATTCGTCATTTGCACATTTGATGCAATGTTGATTTGTTCAAGCGATATTTACGCCTTTGTTTGTTAATGCAAAAAGGATGGATTCACGTAGTCTCAGCAGTTAGTTCAACCTGGGTGAGATCTCAAACAAGCATAAAGTTCTCTTAATAGTCTACAATGGAAATCTCGCTGCAGGAAAATAAAACAATAAAGTGCGAGAGGCGTTTTAAATACAGAATATTAACTCCAGCTTATATTCTACAATACTTTAAATGGAGTACAGTAATTATTGACATTAAAGGGAGTAAGTCATCCAGCCAATTCCGGTGGTTTTCAATAGCTAAAATTGAAACATAATTTTTGATATTTTTTATTTTAATTTTGGGGCAGCGGTTGCTGAGATATTCAACAAATACAAAAAGACATTCCCCGAAAAAGGTTTTTGGAAACTCTCAGTTTTATTCTTCTCGCCTAAACCACAATGGTCTCTATACTGCGTTTAGGCGGGAAGAACAAAACTCAGACTTTCCAAAAACTTTTTTCGGGGGATATCTTTTTGCATTTGTTGAATATCTTTGCAACCGCAGCCCCAAAATTAAACCAAAAAATATCAAAAATTATGTTTCAATTTCAGCTATTGTAAACCACAGGAATTGGCTGGATGACTCACCCCCTTTAAGTGTAAAAAAAAAGAGCAACTATAGTTTGCACAATTAAGAGTTAACGGTATAATAGCGCTTTCTGTGTTTCATTTCAGGATTATTGTCAGAGCGGAGTTACAAATAATTAACGCAAGCGCCAAGTAAACAAGCCGTTATAGACTTTTACCTGTTTGCATAATTAATTCATCAGATCGCCTAATTCGTCACTTTTTTAAATCGCCTTGAGGTCACGAATTAGGCAAATGGTACAGTATAATATATAAACTTAAACATTTTACTTTATCTTATAATATTAATATTTTGAAGCTAACAACTATTACTAAAAGCAAATGAAACAATTTTCTGCTAAATTTTTCAACCAAACTTTTGCTGCACTTGATTATCTTCAGTACCAAACATTTTCATATTTGAAAGCATTAACTGAGACTGCATTTTAACGAAGTGAATATGTACTGACTGTAAGAAAAATACATAAGATTTCGCTGAAGTCCTTATAGTTAGTGCATAACATTTTGCTGAAGTTTATTGTTCACTACATACAACTAAGCTATCATAATGATTTTCCAGCGATTACCTAACTTCAAATTTTGTTTTAAAACATATTTTGATTAGATTCAACTTCCCACGACCAATTAGTAGAGTAACATACATTGCAAGACCATGTGAAAACACAGAACAAAACGACAATGTAAAATGGGCAAAAACTGTACTGGAAAAGATACATACGAGAGCTTATTGAAGCAGCTGCATTTGATGAATTCACATCGGTTGAGCAATTTCTCAAGGTAGGTGAAAAATATGACTGTCGACTTTGCCTTTAAACTCCACAATATATAACATGGTGGTATCCTGCATCAACTCAAAATATCTTGATTTATCAAATATAACAAGAATATAACAAACACATAACTATAGTAATTGGTCATACCAAAAGTTGTTCATTAAGGGCACACTAATTATCCACAAACTATTTTTCGAACCTAGCTTTTGCTTTTAAGTGATAAGAAAACCACAATATTAAATAATCCGTATACGACTTTTACAGTAAACAGTTGTCTACACTTTGCTGCAGTTTTGAGTTTGCGAAGACTTGCTTTTGTTTGTTTCATCTAATTTGAAGTTTCACAAAGTTCGGCCATACGCAGTCGTTTAGCTTAAATGAGGTTTGCCTTGAGCCTGTTTGACCTGAAAAAATTGAATTGCTCCAGAGTAATCATCTGCACTTGCCCTTTTTTGCACTTAGGCTTCACGGCTAATTTTCCTAGAAGGTGCACCTTTTCCTCGGCAAATCTTCATTTTTTTTCTGCAAATCTTTGTTTAAATTATGGATATGGCAATTTCTTCTGTCAAGTTTACCTTCGATAGCATCTTACATCGTCTGGTTGACAGAGTCGTCATGTGATCACCTCTTGTAAATATCTTTGAAGGAAAATCAAAAGTTTTACAGACCACTTCCAAGCTGGAGATGGATTATCGCACCGCTATATGGATGCCAATTTTGTGTGTTCAGAAGCAAACATTAGGGCGACGTTTTCTTGCACGCCCTTAAATGCTTTACCTCACTCTTCGCTCGACTGTAAAAAAAATGCAATATGGATCTTCCTCTTGTGGACGTGTTCGTCGAAAAACCCCTTCATAGTTCATAACCTCCATTTACCAGAAAACCCACACTCAACGGTCAATATACAGGGGGGTGCAAAAGTAGGTATACAGTGGTCAAAAAAAGAAAAAACGTATAACGTTTAAGGCATTTATTAAACAGACAAACAAATGTTGCATAAACAAGTAATAACAAAAGACTATTAAAAGTATATGCATTTTTAGTTTAAGGTATGTAGCTTTCAGTTCAATAAAATGTCAATAAATTTCAATACTCTATACCTACTTTTGCACCCCCCCTGTATACGCTGAAATTTCTTTAGTCCACAAAAACGCAAACCTAACTTAATCCTGACCATAATCTATCGGCCATCAGGATCTTGCTATCTGTTTTGAAACATTGCCATTTGAACTGAACAAAACCAAGTCAAATCAAATCAAATTAAATCTTTCATTATACTCGCTGTAATATGCCGAAGCGTGAAACGAGTTAGCGGGGCCCATTTTCGCGTCATTGCGCCTGCGGGCAACACAGCTCCTTTCGAAGAAATGTCGCAGCGGTGGCGAGCCGTTGGCAACACTGTGTCCGATTTGACCGGTCCTAGATTTGAACCTCTGACCTCCCGCTCCAGAGACGAACGCGTTACCGCTCACCAACTGACAGCTCGACCAAAACCAAGTCATTCTACAAAATAACAGATAAACGCAGAACGTAATCAAAAATTTACGGCTAACATGACTACATGAAGCAATTTTATGCTTTGCCTACATTCGGAACGGAAAGATGCTCCGTACACCTACATCTCCCATGACTCGGTTCTTTTACCACCATGTTTGAAAAGCATGTAAAATCTGCTGTCAAACAATCCTTTTCAGCTGTGGCACCACGCATTGTTTATTCACCCAACGAGCTACTTTTCTGCTACCAACAAGGATGTACCGCCTGCTTTAAAAAAGCAACATGATTTGTGAATTCGCATGCCACTGAGACAGTCGGTACGTAGGCCGTAAATCCAAACAGCTGCAGGACAAATTAAATAACACCTTCCCAAATCTATTGGCTGTGCCTCTTTTCCTCACAAACGCATACCTCCAGCCCATCAGTGCTACCTTCCATCCAGTCCAACACCAGGTCTCTTGCTTCCAATTTAGCAATTGGAATTCATCTTTACAAAATTGGGCCTGTGTTCAACATTATGATAACACTAGTAGCCTGTTTACATGTACACTTTTTCGGAACCGTTCTTATTTTAAGAATGCGTGGTGTGTGCGCATTTGAGCACGCGCGTGTGGAGGATTCGCACAGGCTGTGCGTACATGTCTGAAAAAACTTTTGAAATGTGCTTGTAATCTCCAGCGTAAAAGTGCCAACAAAAAACTGCTTTTTAAAACCAAGAACTAGTTCCAAAAAAGTCCACATGTAAACAGGCTATAGATTCTCTATTCTAGCGCAAGGCTGCTCTCCTTTCCACCTATCTGCTCTTGAAGCCACTTCTACCAATATCTTAAACAGAACCCTCTGCCAACAAAAATACTTCGTGTAGCTTAAGCATTTACACTAATGACGCTCATTAGTATTTTTCCACCCAATCATGGCTCTGCTTTTGTCTATAAGCAGTTGCTCTCTTTCCACCGCTCCTCATTCTGACGATTCCTCTCGACAAGTGTCAGACGAAAAGCAGCTATAAAGAAATGAACATTTTGATGAAACAATTCTCAAGTCCTGTACCACACACCAACTTATCAAATCCTTTTTTACAATGCAAGCTTAGTTATCGCAACAAATTTAATTGGAAAGTTGGTCGAGTGGTAACGCGTTCGTTTCTGGAGCGGTAGGCCCGAGATTCACAACTCGGGCGGTCAAATAGGACAAAGTGTTGCCAACGGCTGGCCACCCCTGTGACATTTCTTCGAAAGAAGCTGTTTTGCCCGGGAGCAATGACGTGGTGACGGGCCTTGCCGTCTCGTTACACGCTTCAGCGTAATACAGCGAGTATATAATGAAAGATTTGATTTTGAACAACAAATTTATAAAAACATAAAACTAAACAAAAATTTAGGAAAAACATCAAAAAACTGGGTCTGACACCAGAAAATCCTGCATTGCGTGAGGTCTAGGCGCTCAAAAGATTCTGGCGCATAAGAGTCACGGTGCGTTAAACGGTCATGCATAACTGCACATATTTTACTTTTCAGAAAGCAAACGTCAGTGAAAACGAGTATATTGAAGCTTTCCAAATATTAACGTAAAAAAGCACAGTAGTGATGCAAAGAAAACCTTCTGAATGCTGGATAAATGCATATAACGATACTCTTCTGCGGTCATGGAACGCAAACATAGATATCCAATATTGCTTGAACCCCTATTCTGTAATTATGTACATTATTTCGTACATAACTAAAAGTGAAAGAAATCTTTCAATGCTTATCAAACGAGCGCAAGATGAGGCACGACATGATAATCCTGACGCAATTTCGGAACTAAAGCTACTTGGAAAGGTTTATCTTACCCACAGAGAAATCAGTGTCATGGAATCGGTATACCGTGCTACAGGATTGAAACTGAAGATGTGCTCAAGAGAAGTCACATTTGTTCCAACTGATGAAAATTGTATAAGGTGAAATATTCGAATTTTTTACGTAGAAAATCAGATTAACATCCAACCTTTAATGGCGCATTTAATTTACATGATATACAGGATTCTCAAACTGTAATAAAACTAATTCATTATGGTTCAAACACACAATTATTTTCAGAAAAAAGATTACATCGAAAAATATTGAATCTATGAAAAATTCAAAACTCGTATATATTTTAGCGCAAGTTTTTCCAAGGATTTCATTAATTCACTTTGTATTTTCAATTTAATTCATTGAAACATTTTCATATTCCAGAGAAGATACTGTATAAATCACCTGCTTATAAAGATAGCTAGGTGTCTTTTAACTACCACAGTGGAGAGCATCAACCGGTACGGCATAGTCACAATAAGCTAAACAAACCATCAACACCGGTACAAGTCTACTACCCAAAGGTGTTAGAGTCGTTTGCAGTAATGAAATATTACTTTGCGTAACTACGAATTAGTGATGGTAGGATTAGGAAAGTAATAAGACGATTGTAAGTGAAAAACACAAGTACGCAGTGGGCCTTTGTTAATTTCGGTTCATTATCAAGTGAAATAAATTTTGATGCACTTACAACATACCTCACAATAATGCACAACAAGATCAACTGGCACCTGTTTTAGCAAGATAGCTTTTCACATTTGATTGCACCATGATCAAAGGGTCCTCTATAAATGACCGCGAACAAGCTTACTGTCAACTAACCTAACCCTAACGTTGGCCGTCAGTTGGTCCGCAGTCAGTTTGCATCGGCCAAGTTTCCTGGTCGTCTTCAAACGATAAAGATAAAACGTGTTTGCAAAAAATTGACTCAACAGCACATTAAAGCCGTTGCCATCACCGCGATCAACAATACGAAACAATTAGAGTAAGCTGTGATTCTTAATGGTACATTGAAGTTAACTTTGCAAGACAAAAAGCGGATAATGCATTGCTCCCTTATCTACCAGTAATGAGATGTATTTCCAAATATATTTCAGAATGAGTCTGCCACTGAAAGTTTTGGAGAAACAAAAAGGCAATTCCACCAATGTTTGGATGACAAATATGCTCGACAAATATAAGCTTCGTCCAAGTACCGCCAAGTTTGAGTTGATGAGTTTGGCTCACTTTGCAGCCAACTACAAAGTTTCAAACGCAAACAAAAATACAAAGGCAGATAATACCATACGCCTTTTGGATGACAAAACTTCGATCAAGGTTCGAAAGAAGACTGCAGTCATTCGGTTTGCAAAATACAACAAAGATAAAGAGCCAGAAAAACACTTTGCAAGTATCCTTACTTTATACTACCCACACAGAGGCCCAGTTCTGCCAAGTTTCTTTAAAACTTTCACTGAATATTACCACAATGGAACAGTTCCAACTAAGAAAGGAGATTTACCCATAAAAACTTTGGTGCAACAAGAAATGGAAAAGTTTACCAAAATGAACAAAGTAGAAGAGCTTATCGATGAAATGGCAGAATTTCAAAATTTAGAAGATGCTTGGCAGCAGATTGCACCTTGTGCAGAATTTGAACGTGCAAAACTACAACCACCACACTGCGACGGCGAAGAAGAAGCCTTGTCACCACGTGATTTCAGCTTTGTCAATCACCAAATTATACCCAACTTGCACATCAACCACAACTGTACATTTGCAGTTGAGCAAAGCAAGGCTCAAATGATATCAAGCAGAGAAGCATATGAACTTAAAAGCAAGTTGAATTCAAAACAAAGAGCGATTTTTAATCACGTGAGAAGCTGGTGCTTTGCATTAAAACATAACAAACATCCTCAGCCTATGAGACTTTTCATCACTGGCGGTGCAGGTAAAATTTTAATCACAAGGCTACCGCTAAATCAGCTAACGCAGTAAAGTTAATTGGCTGACTTGAATCACTTACAAGCTCACGTTAGCAAGGATAGATTCTTATATTTGCATTACATGCTACCAAAACGATCAGCACGGCATTTCGTGCAGAGTCGCAAAAAATAATCAAAATTGCTGTTTTAAAACTTTTTGGCTTCAAGTTGACAATCTAAAGAGATAGGGTGAAAGTTACACTATGCGTGTAAAAGAATATAAAGGTGGCCGAGTTATTTCGTAGGAGCCTAGCACTCTGCATCTGTCTACTCACAACAATGCAAACCAACTTTTTTATGTTCTGTTGGGAGTTTTTTGTCTGATTGGGCCGTTCAACGGGTAGACTGCTCGGCCCAAATGAAAAATAAGCGTTAACTGCTTTTCCCCAAAAACAAAACGACGCATTGCCAGTACATAAACGGAACTGGGAGTCAGCAATCTTTGCATCAATAACTCAACAATCCATCAAATGAGTTAGCGCAATCGTTGATCAAGTAACTGCGACAATCAACGTGGGTAAAGCACAACATTTGGCTCTCAACAAAATCGGCGAGTAAAAGGAACCTAATGTCTTTGCCTATTACCATTTTGTGTAAAAAATTGTTTTGCTAACGCATATGTGCTAGCAGACAAGTTGCACCGCTAATCGTCAAGAATGGTGTACGTGTTTATCTCACACTGGGGTTGACACAAGTCAATATTTGGCCTAAAATTGTGTATTATGTTTGCTTAATTAAAGGAGGTGAAGCATCCAGCTGGGATTATCTGCAAAACATAAAAGAAACACCTAAAACATTTCTTAACTAAATTTTAGCTTTCTACGATCTATCGTTTCAGAGATATTTCATTTCAAATTTGGAGATCTCCCAACAATATTGCCATTTAAAATCTAATTTCCTAGGAATTGGTATATACTATTTAAATTTTAAAGTTTTTCTGTTGCAACACTAATTCATGCTGCAGCCTTGCATTCCGCAGCTTTCAAACCATTCTGAAACATAACAACAATAAACATCATTTTAGGATCAGAGAAACTTAAACTGGCAACACTATTGGGGAGATCTCCTCACTTTGAAATAACATATCTCACAAACAATAAGTCGTAAACTGGTGAAATTTGGTTTTTATCTGCTGCACATAATTCCAGCTAGATGCTTCAACCCCTTTAAATAGAAGCATCAAAACAAGCTCCCTCAACTATTTTCTCATCTTTCCAAAAATATTGCTTCGTTTAGATTCTATTGTAGACAAGTTCAAATTTATCCATTTTTAATTGAAGTGAACTTCAAATTATCTATTTCTAATTTAAAATCTTCGCGCATGAACGACAAAACGTATGCACGTAAGTGGCAGAACTATGCATTTTAGTCCGAACTGCACCAGCCATTTCAAAATACTGTATTGTTGATAGAACGCAAAAAAATATTTAATTTTAAAACTAATCAAGAAATAAAATACACACCATATGCAGCGCAGTAATTTGTATTTATGAATCTTCCCAATCATTACATTTAGGAACAGGAAAAAGCATGCTCATCAAAGCTGTACAACACGAAGCAACAAATATTTTTGCACAGCTTATTGACAATCCAGACGAAAACACTGTGCTGCTTACTTCTTTCACAGGCTGTGCTGCATTCAATATAGGTAAATTTGAAGCTGAATCAACTTGAAATCTAAATTACCAGTTTCAGCTAGTGTGACCCAAAGTAAATGAGAAGGCTATGGAATGGATACCAGCTACTATCTAGAATATTATCGTGTGCGGTAGAACAAAACTTAAGAAACTTATTTCTATGGATAAATACAGTTTTAATATAAAACGCAATGGCCTAGGCCAAAAATCATACAATCTTCCTCAATGTCGGGAATGCAAGTCAACAAGCTCACGTGCTCGCTACTCGCATAGCGCGAGCATCGATACCAGAAAGTGACTGTTTAAATGTCACTGCAGCCAGTCAAGCGAGCAGCCATACAATGAGGCAATCTCAGACTTAAGTTTTTTTCTATTTTGCTAGGTGGAAACACACTCCATTCAACATTCAACATCGTTGGCTCCGGTATGGACTGCAAACCACTCTCCGAACAGACTCTCAATACATTGCGGCTGAAACTGGCAAAAGTTAAAATTTTAATTATTGATGAGGTATGAGAAGAACATACTTGAAAAGCAAAAATACTATAAAAAAAAATATCTGCCCAAAGCTTGACTTCCAAACTAAGCAACGGTTTTTTGTCACCTTAACCTATTTTGTTGAAAAAAGCTAACAAAAATCTTCGCCCAAAATTTGACAGTCTTTTAGTTTTAGTCTTCGTCTTTATTACGGCCAAAAATGCTTCCCTCCTTACTTTGCCAAATCTTTTCTGTGCCATTGGCTATGGTTTACAAGAAATAATTACAAACGAACTATACAAATAATTAACCTTAAACAAGGAAAACAAATCGCATACTAAGAACATAATTCACTATGTTTCTATATTATAATTGATTATGCAGTGTAATTTTTCATAACAACCAACCTCAAATCATTATACTACTGCTGAAGAATTTTTTTACGAATAATGCAACATCACCAGAAAAAAACCAACAATACAAAAAATGAGGTCTTTAACATTGAAAAAGATTTCTTCCACCACAAATTACTAACGATATAATTAAATTATGCTAGTATGAAAACAATGGCAGATACCAAGCTTCTTAACAACATGCAACGTTACACAACCACTAAGTTGTGTTGGTTGCACATTTTTGAGGAGCTACATTTTTCTTCCACCTTTTTTCTGGAATTACGTTTGGATGTAGTTCATTGCTCGATCCCCTAGCCTAAAACGTACAGATTACAATTAATATAAAAATTTCATGCCCCTTACGAATATATAAAAATGTTGGTGCAAAGTATTGAAAATTTAGGTAAATATTTTTCAGATTTCGATGGTGAGCAAAAATCTTTTAACACTGGTTAGTCAGCGGCTTAATCAAATTATCCGTCCATCATGCAAAAATGCAACGTTTGGAAACATAGGAGTAATTGCTGTGGGAGATTTTCACCAACTGCCTCCAGTATTTGGTGCGTCACTGCTACAGTTTGATGTCGGAGCGCTACCACCTGATTTGTGGCCATCTTTTCAATTAACAGAACTGGAGGAAATAATGCGTCAGAAAAATGACAAACCTTTTGCTGATCTTCTGCTTAGACTGCGGCTTAAACAAAAAAACGAAGATTTGCTACCACAGGATTTTAACACCTTGAAGAAACGAACAATTGAACACCACCCAAATTACCCTAAAGAATGCCTTCATATTTTTGGAACAAATGCTCAAGTGAATGACCACAATTCCAAAATGTTAGACACCCTGGAAACGCAACAAGTTGAACTAGACGCATGTGACATGATCCTGACACCAGAAAGCAAGCAATTAATTTGCAAAAATAAAATCAAATACAAGCACAACAATAATCCAAACCTTCCCGACAAACTTGTCGTTGCTGAAGGCGCTAGAATAATGCTAATTAACAATTTGGACGTCCAGGATGGATTAGTGAACGGAGTTATGGGAACTGTAAGTAAAATAAGTTCAGAAACCACCAGTTACAATTTGCCGAAATATATTTTCGTTATATTTGACAATGAAAACGTCGGACAAAAAGCAAGATCTCAACAACACCAACATTCGTCAAGGGATATCCAGCCAAACGCAACACCAATTTACCCCAAAACCAGTCATGTTATCAATCAAGGACTCAAATCATACGTAAGGATTCAGTTTCCTTTGAAGCTGGCGTGGGCGGTAACAATCCACAAAATGCAGGGATTAACAGTATCCAAAGCTCTTGTGGTAGACATGAAAAACATCTTTCGCGAAGGAATGGCATATGTTGCTTTGTCCCGTACAACTAAGCTGGAAAATCTTTTTATACAACACTTGGAACAACAAAAAATATACACAAAAGATACCACATCTACTTCTTTGGCACAAATGCAACGATTAGCATTTGAAAAATTACCAAATCAATCAAATCACATCGGAATAATTCATCACAATACCCAGTCTTTAAAAGCTCACTTTGCTGCGTTTTGCACCAACATTGTTCCCAAAAATTTTGATGTTATATGTCTTTCAGAAACATGGCTAATCAATTCAGATTATTCTGCTCTTCAAATTCCAAATTATGACTTTTTTGCAACTCACCCACAACACAAACGAGGAGGAGGTGTTGCAGTTTATATATCAAACAAAATTGAACATTACAAAATTATTTCTACTCAATCAAATGACGCTATTGAAACAATGTGCATTAAAATCGTTTGCGAGGCAACACCATTGATTTTGTGTGTGGTGTATCGTCATCCCAATGGACCAAAAAAACGTCTCTGCAATTTGCCTCAAGATTTAATAGAACAAATGCATGCAGAACATGCCTCAACAATAATTGTTGTTGGTGATTTCAATGAGAATTTGTTTACAAGCAATCCAATAATTTGCTCCTACTTCCAACAACGAAACTTTCAGCAACATGCATCTGAAGCAACAACTCAAAACGACACCCTTCTTGATCATATATACACCTACAATGCACACAGCTGTCATGTTGGAAAGTTATCAACGTTTTACAGTTATCATGATCCGAACTATATTTCTATTTGCAAGTCTATTCCATGCAACGACATTGCGAACAGTACCGGTAAGTGCATACATTTATAACTGTTTTTGAAATTAAACACAGTGTGTTACACTTTGATGGCCTATCTCTGAGCGACTGCTACTTGCCACGGAGAGGAAGTCAGCTTCTTCAGAAGTAACGTCGCAGCGCAGGCAACTTCATGTTCAATTTCACCATCCTAGAAATGCAATACCGCAACTTTCACAAATGTTGAAAAAATATTGAACTTGATTTTACCAGCCTAAAAATTTATCACCTCACGACCAAATGGCCAGCTTTTCATAATATACTGAACGTTTTTCATAACATAGTTCAAAATAGGTATTCCACAATTCCACCAAAGAGTTGACGATGCAACAACTAAACCTTTACCCTTGGCAAAAAGACGTAGAATTAAATTGTGGCGAAAATTAACACAAAATAATCAAGGATAGGTTCAACATTTATTGTATCATACAATTGGTTATTTTCTATTTTTACAATATTTCACTTTAAAATGTTCAACATCTTTATATTTGCAAGAGAATCGTATTTCAATCTCTTCAAACGATGACAATTACAGTAATTACATTGGTCTGAAGACGCTCTCACCAGTTCCATACGCACATCACCAAAATTTCGATGCCACAGAAGCTACTCGTAGCCTTCCAACAAACCTTAAGGGTAAGAAATGTTCAGGCTTAAGCGACTTATACCGTTTACACGTATTTTTAAGCGGAAATGCGCAAGATATCTTTTTCAATGAAAATGCAAAAAAAGGCAAAATGCATGCAGTCAAATGATAAACGTATTTCTGCAGCGCAAATATGCGTGATCGGTAAAAGCCGCCTTAGCTGTTACTATATGTTGCTGTTTGACTATCAGTATGCAACATTTCAACCTAAAACACGGTTCTTCAAACATACATTTTTTTCAGACGCAAAACTCAGCAAATGCATCCTGCAATGATGCAAAACGTTTAAAGTCAAAATAATTTCGAAAAACTATTTTACCAGTGTTTCACTGACTAATTTTTGTAGACAGCAATACAGTCCGGATTTTAACATATCTACTGGCATCCTGGAGATCGAGCACATAAAACGTCTCCAACTGAAACCAGAGATTGGGATTTCATTTCCAGTCAGGTCATAATAAACGTTGTAAAAATTGGTATTCAAAGCTTCCCTGTCTAGCATTTAAGAATAAAAGAAACAGCACTTGGAAGTCTCCAGGGTGTGTGGTAAGCAGCCAGCAGCTTCACTCAAAAACCGAAACATTCCTTTGCTGTATGAAGGTAACAGAAACTTGGTGACTGCAGATGTAACTATTGTTATTGGAGAAATATGGGTAACAAATTGCAAGGTCAATTACACTTCTCCATAATTTGGAGAGGTACTGCTAGTCATTTTGTGAGATATTACATATCCCATATGTATTTTGTGCTAAAAAATGATTTTCACACCACTATTGGCACCATTCTGTTTATCTTTGCTAGATGATCATCTTTCTGCAATTGATAAAAGTGGAAATAACCGCAGTAATCTTACCCCACTCACACCAGTTGCATTGATCCATGACAATCACGATAGTAGAAATGCCAGTGATGCTCTTCAAACAAGCCCTACAAGTAAGCCACTAAACTTAGTTGAGTGTGCAAATCAACGATACATAATCTCAACTCTGAGAACTTCAACCCTACTTTCAACATAGCCTCAGGCCAAAAGTCCAGTCATTATGTGTATTTTGAAATAATTCAATGCAAAGCCTGAGTGAAAAAGTTTTCTTTTACTTTTACGCATGTTTTAAAAGTCTTGCCTTATAGTGCACTTTTATTGCACTTAGCCTCCCTTTGCAATTTAACAATATTTACTTCGAACAAGGTCTAGAAATATAATCATGCGATAAAATGAATCAATATGACTCCAAATTACAGTGACAACAGAGCATTAAATTTGCTGCACTAGTGAATACTTTGCAATAGTTGGTACATCCGAGCTATTTACTAGCTTTGATTGAGTATCAATGTAGTCGGTTAAAAAACATTAAAAGTTTAGGGCTCACTAAAGATTCTTTTTTTTTATTGCAGCTTCATCAATCAAAGGCAGAGTACGAATAATTGATTTATGGTGTGGAAACAACAATGTTTTACAAACTCCAGTCATGGTTTCAGCTCAACAACTTTTCGTGTAACAATTTATTAATACCAGGACTCCAATTGCCCAATTCCTGTGGCTATATTGCTGCAGAAGCTGCTCTACAACTACACAAATCAAATGACTGGTTTGCTGAAGACATTTTGAATCGTGTTGCAAACGTCAACTTGATTAAAAAGTATAACAAGACACTGGGTTATCAAGATGTACTTGGCCATTTCCTAAACGATGACCAAATTTTGCACATTCTTCACAGTGAAACTAATTCACCAGGTGCAGGGAGTTGAACTGGTTGGACTCTATTCCTCCATTTAATTATTTTCTAAAAACATTACAAAATCACCTGAAACAAAATTTACCTCGAAACAAACGCTTACATATTGCCATTGTTAATACAACCAGCCAATTTGGACCTTTAAACAATGCCATAAGTGGTGATCATTGGATTACTGTAGCATATGAACTTGCTTAACTCGTACCTAAAGTACCAAACTTCCACAGACTGCAATGACTACAAAGCTTGGACAAAACACAGTCACAGTGCCGCAATTGCTCAACTAACCATCATATCAAAAGCCCACTTTTTATTCTACAGTTTCATGATATTGATTTCTTGCATGCATTTAGCTACTTTCATGTGGTGTCTATTTTATACTGTGGCAATATTGGGAGTGGAATTTTCTTTAAGGCTTTAACATTAAAGCATATATAAAAAAAGAATATATACAGGAGTTCAGCATTACAAATCTACATACTAACAAATTACAACAATGATCTAAATCAAGCAATTCTTTATGCTAATGCTGTTGCTTAAAACTTCATTTATATATGATATATAAAACTCTTTGCATTAATGCAACAATGTTTTTGTGCTGCTTGCGTACTGTATGCACATGCTTTGTCAAAGCTGTAAATTATTTATTGTGTTCCCTTTTTTTACTTCTTGCCAAACCATGGCAAATATCATCACTTTATGGCAAATTCGCTTTGACTTACGACTGTATGAGCAAAACTACTTCTGATTAATTTTGACAGCTACAACAGAAAAAATAACATTACTACAAACTGTAACTAACACCATATTGATTCACAAAATATCAGTGTATATGAGTGCTGTTTTGTTTGCCCTCTTATAATTAAGTTTAGGGCTACCACACTAATTAGCAAAGTTCAGCAATCCTACCAAATTATAGTTTCATACTTTTCAGGCAAACATATAGGAACAGTCGTACCTATTAACTTTTCCACAATTTTTATCATCTCTGAAAAGTGAGATGTATAAAGATTATTTTATTGCATCAAAAATAAAGAAAACTGTTCACTTCAATAACTTTCTGCAATACAAAAAAGCTTTTTCCGTCAATTCTCAATTAGAGCATCATACAGTACCCCCACACTTGGCCAAAACTTTTTTTAAACTTAAAGTATGCACTCGGATTTGTTAATATGCTTCCAATCATACAAAATTCATTTGAGTTTATTTATCGGGAAAAATGTTTTTTGTTTCAAAAATAGAGCATCAAAATAAGTGATGAATTTATGTCACATCTGCAAATGTACAGCAGCCTAATCTAGGTATATCAACTGTTAATATTTTGCTTTCCCAATCTCGGAAAAACTTACATAGACTCTATGCTTTTACTGTTTCAGTTGCCTACAATACTGTCATACTTTTCTAATGGACTACTACTGTACATTTCAACTTCTTAGCATCTAAAAACTCCAGTTATTTATTTGGTTACTGTCATCAAATGGTTTCTGGCATTAGCTACAAAATCCCAAGCACTACATTTTTAAATCACATATGCTTCTGCGAAACTCTAATTTTTTTACAATGATTGTTTAATCTATGTTTATGAAACATTTAAATAGTGCGTTAACTTCCAACTTAACCTTTTCTTTTCAGGAAGGCTTTATTCCACCCGAAATTTTTATTTAGTTTTTTATTATTTCTAACTCAAATCTAATCCAAACTCAATTGCTTACTCTAAAACTATCCCCAAATTGAACCCTGACCCAAACCCTAACTTAAACCCTAATTTTAACCCCTAAAAAAGCAAATAAAAAATGTGCGAATAAATACTTCTTATTTTTGTTTTATTCTCTTTAACTTAATATTTTCGGTGAATTAGTCACTACCTTCTTTTTATTTCAAAAACCTCTCAGTCTCACGTGCAATTTCACTAGGCCTATTGCATTTGAAAATATTATGATGCTCAAGCCCTCAAATGCTATGCCTACAAATATTCACTGTTATATTGCATTAATTGATAACTAATGTTTCATAAAATATTGGTTGTTTCAAGCCAAAAATTTATACTATTAGACTTGGTAGCGAGTGCTATTCTTTATCTTCATAATTTGCTGAATTTGTTTTTGTAGTTGTTTTTTGTATCAGCATTTTCCTGAACTATGCTCTTCACCAGTGTGTGGTTGTGGAGCTAACGTACAGTCTTCTTTTCATGTTGCATGTGAATGCAAACCCTCACAGGCTAGTTCTGAAACAAAAATTCAGATAACGGCTATCTGTAATGTGGAAACTAGCTAGAATCTATTGTGTGAGGATTTTTTCTACTACCTTCCATAATCGCAGCAGGGAACGCAATCTTTTAACTCTCCTTGTGGAACAAGTTAAGGTCTGTTAGCAGTATTTAAAGCAAATCTGTTCATATCTGTTGTTGCTCTGTGTACAGTGCCAAGTAAAGTATTCATTGTACATTATTGTATTGTGAAGTGTTCATTTGCATGCAGCAACACCAAATCATATTTCTATTTCGATACATATGGCTTATTATTTACCTCATCTTCGTTACTTTGAATAGTACAATTCTTCAAACAGCTGTATTGCAGAAAGCTATTACATTATTATGCTTTTTCCTACATTTGCAAGTAAGGATAAGTGGGTGCAGGACAAATTCTAACTCAATTATTACAATAGCCCCAGTAACTTACTACATCAACCGTAGCTTGTTGTCACCGTTTAATTTCCTTAATTTCCTTTTTTATATTTAACTGTGCCTTTCACTCAAATTGCATTTAACATACAGCAATGGGAAATTATCTTCGGTTATTAACCAACCCTCTTTCTACTGTGTCATTCATGGTAGAATGCTGCTTTTTGTTTTTGGTCTTTTATATATATAGCCATTGTCTGTGGTTGTTTGCCTTTAAAATTTGGTACCATGCATATTTGGAAGGGAAAGGTTATCTTTCACTGTTGTTGAACTTAAGTTAGTTCATGGCTGGTTTGTGTAAACCTCATTTGTATGGTAGGCCTACCACATACGTAGTGTTGTTGTTGTTTTTTTTTATGTTAACAATGCTAAGCTTCTGGCTTACCTGTTTTTATTTCACGTGCTATCTGCTTGCTAAAAATTCTGTTCCCTCCTGTTTCATTTGCTTGCTTCAATTTGTCTTTCTGTAGGCTATCTATGGTGGTAACTGCCTATGAATATCAGGTATATACCAATGCACAGTACACAGTAAAGAGTTGATGCTGTTTGTCTTCAAGAAATATCATAAAACATTAAGATAGTTAGTAGGCCACAATGTATTAATATAATATTGCTATGGTGGATTTTTATGTTGTATCAGTAGGCTATCTCACCTTTTATCTGTGCACGTTCCTAGACAAACACTTTTTTGTGACATTATATATAATATATATATATACCGGTACATATAATCTTAGTGATATTGTCAAAATGTAGCCTACCAGTACTTTATATCTTTTTGTTTTTGAGCTTGCTTTTCAATTCAAATAAGTAGGAATGAACATATTTTTTAGTAGGCAGTGGCTATTTTGCCTCTACTGCCGAAATTACCTGGCTCTACCCTAATGAACATATCATTTTTTAGTAGGCAGTGGCTACTTTGCCTCTAGTGCCAAAATAGCCCTTACCCTAACCCAAATCCTAACCTTAACTCTAATTTTTACCCTAACCCTAATCCTAACCCCAACCCTAAACCTAATTCTAACCCAAACAGAGGGAAAATACTATTTTGCCTCTAGAGGCAAAATTATCTTTCACATACACCAGCTTGAGCGATTAGACTACTTGAAACCTTTTATCATATCACTCACATGGGTTACCAGATACCACTTACCGGTACCACACATGTAGGCCTATTCAATGCTGCCACAGGCTACTCCCCAAAATTCACTAGAATTCCCAAAATAATTCACTAGATCAGTGTAAAAATTCACTAGAGCAGTATAAAGTAAGTGAAGACCAAAAAAAAAAGGTCTTAACCAGAAATTGAGTGCTTTTTCGGTCCAAAAGTAAATTGAAGATCAAAAAAAAAGGTCTTCACCAGGAATTGAGTGCGTTTTCAGTCCAAACTCACAAGTTTTTGGTCCTGAATCCATACCCATAGGAGACTGCTACAATTTGGGGGGGCGAGCCACAATTGCCCAAATTTTTTTTCGCCCAAATACACAGATTGAACACAGTTTTTCCGCCCAAAATTAGGTGAAGACCAAAATAAAAGGGTCTTCACTTGGATTGGGAACACTTTTTCAGCCCAAAAGTAGGTAAAGACAAAAAAAAAGGTTTTTAATTGGATACAATTTTTTTAGCCCACAAAGGCACTTACGCCGGTGCGTGCCCAAATAATCTAACAATTTGCCCAAATATTCGGGAAATTTGCCCGAATAATCCAAATATTTGCCCATTTTTCGCCCCCCCAGCCCCCCCGCCTCCTACGGCTATGCCTGAATCATTGCACTACTTCGTTGAAAAAATTCACTAGATAGTTTAAAAAAATTCACTAGGTCACTAGACCGGACCTAAATTCACCAGATCTAGTGAAAATTCACTAGTAGTGCCACCACTGGGCCTATTCCACTCAATTGCAAACTTATGACGTTGCGCGGCGCTCAGAATCACAAAAGCACAAAACGCAAATCAACTTTGTCGTGGCGCAAACGCTTCTCGACTCCTCGATAGTTGACAACTTAAACTATCTCATAAACGACAATTCCGTTTGCTAAAAATAAATACCTTTTATTGCTTAAGGGTATGATCGCAGGTGACGCCTTTTAGAGATGGCAACAGCGCAGCGTAAGCGGCCCCGCGCTATTGTTGATGCACCGCGCCGCGCGGCAACTAAATTTTGCATCAGGTAACAGCATCTAGAGCAGGTAATATTTAGTTATTCATTTATTTACAAATCAACACTCTGGTGCTTGATTACCACCCTGGCACACTGACGAGTGAAGCAAGATACATATCACAGTTTTCGGTCAAAAAGAAAAACAAAAGCAAATTCAAGAACAAAAAGAGAATTACACATATGTTACAACAACAGTTTACAACAAGCAACATGCAGATCAAATTTCTTGAGACATGTTTTAAAGGCAGCTAAGCTGGTGGATACCAGTTACCACGACTGATTCCGGCAAAAAATTCCAAACTGAGGAAACGCGATGACTGAAGACATGACAGGAAAATTCATGCTTAGGCTAGTATTGAAGTTTTAAACAAACTTTATGACGAAGCAAGCAATAATGGGTATCAACAAATTCAAAAATTCTTTAATAGGCATATTTACAAGTTCATGACAAATTTCATAACAAAAATCAATTTTTTTAACTGCTCAAGCTAGGGCATTCCTTTTTTTTATATCAGCAGATGTTTTCGAGACAAATATTTTGACAAGGTTTGAGAGGGCCACCTTTGGAAAACTTTCGAAAATGATACCCCTAGAATCAATTTTTTGCATGTCGTAAGCTATAAAGCTAAATTTTTTCTGGTGTTGGTGGATATTTAAAGCGTAGATCAGAGATAACATGCAGTGCAGTGGTAGCGTAAACTTCGATGTGCTTGGATGCGGTGCGGTGCACCATTCGGACAAGGTTTGCAAACTCAGCGCAGCATGCAGATGCGTTTTTTGTTATCCGTGTCATCTTTAAAGCCTATGTCACAATGGTGCTCACCAGAGCTAGGCAAGTCCGCAAGTTAGTCTGCAAATCCGCAATTGCGGACTAACGAAAAAAGTTGCGGACTTGCGGACTTTGGCAGTTTAAATTGCGGACTTGCGGTTGCGGACTATTTTTAACTTTAGTCCGCAATTCCGCAACTTTTAAACAAACAGCGCTGCAAACTCTATCGATTTTTATTCGAGTTCTTGAATTTAATTTTTTTGAGTTTTTCTGAGCTTTTCGAGTTCAGGCTGACAAAAATGCTAAGTCTGCTTTTCGACTTCATCGCTTTTTTCTTGTAGACATGCTGTTTTTTCGAGTTCGGTAAAACAAACTGACTTTCTTTGGGTTTAAGATTGAATTCACAGCCCTGCTTCAAAGTATGGCTTCGTTGTTTTTTACAGTGAGTTTACAAAATTAGCCACAGGGATCATTTTTTGTACTGGTAGCGAGTGGTTATCTCGTGCCTACAGTATTTATGGAATCCGGGGACTAAAAATTTATTAGTACGAATATTAGTGATGTGAATGTTTTTTGCTTTCGTTTTTTTTTTTTCAAAAAAAAAAGTTTTTTTTTCAAATATCTTGTTGTAAGTGGAAATGCAGATTGTGCTTTACTATTTCATGGCTTCTCATTGTCATCCAATTGTTCTTAATATTCCAATCCCTACTTTCATTGAAGTATTTTTCAGGGGTCAGGAGTGGGTTGTGCATTGTGCTTCCATGTAGTTTACGTACCTATAACCAGTAGCGCAACCAGGAGGGTTGGGGGTTACACTCCCCTTAGCCAAGACACCGAAAAACTTTAACCAAAAATACAACTGTTTACATAATACATATGTCTTGAACTGGACCTAAAAGTAAAGGGAGCTGGGCAATTCTGAAGTTTGCCATCTCGAAAAAGCAGCTCAACAACAAGTTATGTTGTGCTACATTTACTACAATCAATGGTTATGTGATTTGGTAATTCTTCGTATTGTGTGGAATGTATCCACCATACGCTTGCTATGCTTCCCACAAGTCACAACTTTTGACTTATGTTTGCTAATCAACTCTGAGCAGATCACTTCGGGACATGGTTGATTGCAAAACTCTTCCACTCGGTTCATAAAAAGTCGCGGACTTGCGCTTGCGGACTTCAAGAATTTTGAAGTTGCGGACTTGCGGTTGCGGATTCAAGAATCCTGAAACGTCGTTGCGTACTTGCGGATTAAGCTTAAAAACATGCAATTGCCGACTTGCGGTTGCGGATTAAGCAATTTGAAATTCGGTTGCGGACTTGCGGACTTAAAAAAAAATTGCGGTGCCCAGCACTGGTGCTCAATATCCTGTAAATTCCAAAAACCATAAATTTGCCCTCCAACAATTGATTTTTTAATGATTTAACCTGATGGGTTATTTTTTAGGATCAAAAACGATAACGTTGATAATTTTTTGACTTGATTTGTACTTTTATGAAGGTTCCAAAATTAAATATTTTGAATAATTGCTGATTTCACGGTTGACAAAAAGTACTTTTGAGCGTCACAGCATTATAAACTACGCGTCGGTCGTTCACTGGGTTTGCTGGCAAACTCCCATCTAGTGCATTCACGTTTTCTTTTCTTTCATGCATTATAATTTGCTTTTAATTGATCAAAAAGAGTTTTAAGGGTGAGTGCTTCTCAGTGATATGCCATTGATTTCTACTACAGTATTTGAAGTAGGCTATCTAGTGACATTGATAGCCCCAAAATTCTTCAAAAAGAAATGCTCTTTGATTACTCTCATAGTTCTTAATTGCTACAATAAGCAAGCAAACACAACACAAGTTACTTTACTAGGTGCACCGTCAGGCCAGAGACTCTTCATTTAGTAGAATAGGGACAGACGTGCGAAAAAAAAGAGAAGAGCATTAAAGAAAAAAAGCATACTTTTTTGTAAAGGTTTTTTTGAGACCGCGCGTATTCGGCTGATTTGATTAGACGTATTTGTAGAATAAATAAACCGTGAAGAAACCAGTCACGCTGATCGGACGAATCGGCATATTTTAAAACAAATTAAGTAAGAAAAAAAAAATACAAAACCATAGTTTCCAGTTCACCGATAAAGAGTCTATGATCACACAATTAGGTCTATGCCGCTCCATTCTATGCCGTTTATGTACTATGCCGCTCCATTAGGTCTATGCCATTTACGTACCGATCAGTGGTCGAGTGGATAGAGCGTCTGCTACTGAAGCGGTAGACTCGGGTTCGATTTCCGGTCGGGTCAAATCAAAGACTATAAAAATTGGTATTCACAGCTTTCCTGCTTGACGTTCAGCAATCAAAGGGATAGTGTGAAGCCTCCGCCGTGTGTGGTAGACAGGTGGGCAGGTGGCAACTTGACTCGAAGACCGAAAGGTCACTTCGCTGTCTCCTGGCCAAGGCAACTTGGTGAATAAAATGTAATTACAATTACATTTTACTGTTTTGTTGCGAGGATCTCCTTTCACTGTACATCTAAGCTAATTCTCGGATTGCTGTTCTACATGCTAATTTAAACTGATAGTCCAAAGACCACACAGCAATCAGCGAGAATAAATTGACATATATATATTTCGCCTATAAAGGCATCTTCAGTGTCTAAAAAGCACATAAACTTTTTAAGTAATAAACTGCATTAATACTGTAAAATTCTTTTCACGCTGTATAAAATTTGTCAGAAAATCCAACTAAACCTGGAGCAGGATAAAAACAACCTGCAATGGCAATTCCAAAATTGGAACTGTTTACAGTTGTAAAATATACGAATATGACTGAAAATGAATAAATATGAGATAAAAATGCTGTACAGTTATAAAACAAAGAGCTATACGTAATAGAAAAAAATTATCACTAGTATCCGTAGTGTCAGACTATCAAACAAGCAAGCAGAAAAAAGTAAAATCAAGTAAAACTTAATACAGTAACAAATAAAAAAAATATAATAATAATAATAATAATAATAATGGAAACATAGAAAATTTGAAACCAATACTCAAAAAAACGAAGAGTCCTAAACTAGGGGAAAAGATTTGATTTAAACTCTGGGAGAAATCATTTTTTTAACATTGATGCTAGCTCCAAGTAATGCAGCCCATTTGTCTTCGCATTGATCTAAATGGAATACTGACGGTTCTTCTGCAAAGGTAACAGTAAAACAATCAGAAAGTTCAGGTTTCTCAATCAAAATCAATGGGTGACACAAATTATAGTGCTTCAGTAAAGCCGCTTTGTCTCCTTTAGCCGAAATATCAAAAGTTTTCCATGAGTTTCTGTAAGCAGTCCAACGAACAGAAAACCGGTTTTTGGTTTGTCCAACATATTGCTCATGACATATACAACAGGTAGCAACATACACACCATAATTTGTACACGATAACCTTTGACGAAGACTGAAATTTCCTCGTTTACTCTGAATTTGCCTTGCAGTAGCAACCATGGAACTTTTATGCCTGCCATGTTTGCCACAAAGGGAGCAGTGTCCGCAAGGTTGAGAAATACCTTGTGTTTGGTTGTTGCTCTGATGAAAAGCTAGCTTCCTATAGTTGGTTTAAAACACTCCAAGCGTGGGTGGCCTTTTGTAAGTGATGCTAGCGGTTGGTTGCAATTCTTTCTCTTTTCGTGAACGTCGAAGTGATTGAGGGTACTCTTTCTCTTTTCGTGAATTCTTTCTCTTTTCGTGAAAGTCGAAGTGATTGAGGGTACTTCGACTTTCACGAAAAGAGAAAGAATTGCAACCAACCGCTAGCATCACTTACAAAAGGCCACCCACGCTTGGAGTGTTTTAAACCAACTATAGGAAGCTAGCTTTTCATCAGAGCAACAACCAAACACAAGGTATTTCTCAACCTTGCGGACACTGCTCCCTTTGTGGCAAACATGGCAGGCATAAAAGTTCCATGGTTGCTACTGCAAGGCAAATTCAGAGTAAACGAGGAAATTTCAGTCTTCGTCAAAGGTTATCGTGTACAAATTATGGTGTGTATGTTGCTACCTGTTGTATATGTCATGAGCAATATGTTGGACAAACCAAAAACCGGTTTTCTGTTCGTTGGACTGCTTACAGAAACTCATGGAAAACTTTTGATATTTCGGCTAAAGGAGACAAAGCGGCTTTACTGAAGCACTATAATTTGTGTCACCCATTGATTTTGATTGAGAAACCTGAACTTTCTGATTGTTTTACTGTTACCTTTGCAGAAGAACCGTCAGTATTCCATTTAGATCAATGCGAAGACAAATGGGCTGCATTACTTGGAGCTAGCATCAATGTTAAAAAAATGATTTCTCCCAGAGTTTAAATCAAATCTTTTCCCCTAGTTTAGGACTCTTCGTTTTTTTGAGTATTGGTTTCAAATTTTCTATGTTTCCATTATTATTATTATTATTATTATTATATTTTTTTTATTTGTTACTGTATTAAGTTTTACTTGATTTTACTTTTTTCTGCTTGCTTGTTTGATAGTCTGACACTACGGATACTAGTGATAATTTTTTTCTATTACGTATAGCTCTTTGTTTTATAACTGTACAGCATTTTTATCTCATATTTATTCATTTTCAGTCATATTCGTATATTTTACAACTGTAAACAGTTCCAATTTTGGAATTGCCATTGCAGGTTGTTTTTATCCTGCTCCAGGTTTAGTTGGATTTTCTGACAAATTTTATACAGCGTGAAAAGAATTTTACAGTATTAATGCAGTTTATTACTTAAAAAGTTTATGTGCTTTTTAGACACTGAAGATGCCTTTATAGGCGAAATATATATATGTCAATTTATTCTCGCTGATTGCTGTGTGGTCTTTGGACTATCAGTTTAAATTACAATTACAATTACAATTACCATTCGGCTATTATAGTCAAACGTTTTGTTCAAAAGTTTTTGCCATGCTTTTAGTTCAACAACTTTGCCATGCTTTTTTGTGTGAAAAAGCAAATAAGAAATATAGCATAAGTACGATAACTTACGGGAAGATTTCGAAACTTTCTAGTGTAGAGCTAAATACGGTTATACTTAGCTTAGTGATAGTGAATAAAACTAGCATAGCCTAATGATACGATATATTGTTGTTGCGCATATTTATCCTCCTGTCACCGGACAGCGTCAGACGCTAACTTCATAGGTAGGCACAAGTCCGTTAATCCGTTAATAACGAAGCTAACTTTTTCATTAACTCGTTAATCCGTTAAACAGTTTTTTCATGTTAACGGACTAAATCAACTTCCGTTAAGTGCTGTTAACGGACTAAATTAACTTCCGTTAAGTTCTGTTAACTTCCGTAAAGGTTTTTATCGTTACTATCTTGCACCATTCATTCATCGGACCGGTACAAATCAGTTTGCACTGGTAGCACTTGTTGCGTACTAGCACCAGTTTATTGAAGAAAGCGAAGAAAGGAGTTCTTTTTTGAGGCAAATAATAGCTCGCAGCCTCATAGGTCTATTAATTATCGCTGTTCACAATTTCCAAAGATTTTCCGATCGCAGCTTCGTTGTGCATTTGAACCTATTTTTATCTTGAAATTAGATTAGACTGTAAAATGTAACTTCCAAAACACAAAAAGACCACAATAGCAATAAATATTTTCTTACAATCAGCTCAGCAGTGTCAATACGTGTTTTAGAAGCGAGTGAATAAAAAGAAATGTAAATTACACGCAAAATGTTAACGGATTAACGGACTTTATTAACTTCCATTAATTAAAGCTGAAAATAACGGATTAACGTTAACGGAGGTGTGAAGTTTGTTAACGGATTAATGGTTAACGAAGCTGACGTTTTGCATTAACTTGCCCACCTATGGCTAACTTGTTGGACGATCCGAACACCTTTCATTGCATTGACTACTTCGTGATTGGAGGAATCCGCACCTGCTTAGGAGTTTCCGATGATCCAATGTTCCTGTGGATAGCTTTGAATTCTTGTCCACTGAATTTGCTGCTTGTTCGAAGCCACCAAGCAGAGATAATCATTGTAAAGCGTCTTATTCAAGGACGCAACAACGTGACCAGGGTGCGGGTTGAACTCATGATCACGCGATCAGAGTTGTCGTAAAAACGACGCCTTTCCCCTCTCAGCCACGCTGCCGACATTATACTTTATAGCCTCCTGATCAGTGACAGATAGCTTTATTTATAGATTTTGCTTACCGATAGATGAGATTATGTACAGGGGTGCCGATCTTTGCTGAGCATTGGGGGAAATAATTTGCAATTTTATCCCAATTTTGCCCTATTTTGAACATTGGGGGGGATGAACCTCGACCACGATTTTGTTCAGGCGAGTAAATTAAGTGAAGACCAAAAAAAAGGTTTTTCCAAAAAATGGAACACTTTTTTTCCCCAAATTCAAGTGGACACCAACACTCACACAGGGTTGCAGAGTCGAAGCAAAATCAGTGCGACTCTGACTCTCAGCCATTGTTTCAGTTCGACTCCAACTCCGACTTTGACTCCCAGGATTTATTTCCGTTCAACTTTGACTCCCGACTCCGGGAAAATCCTTTTTTTGATTCCGTCTCCCCGTAAAAACCTTCGACTCCCTCGACTCCGACTCTGCAACACTGCAGCAAACTAAATACAAACCTATTCAAAAATGTGAAGATGTAAATATAAGCGTATACCGTTGCAGCGTTGCAGCTAGACTAATGCGTGCTAATGCTACATGCAACTTGACTACAGTTAAGTTAACGCAGAACGTAGCTTACATTTTAATCAGATTTTTGTGCAACACTGGGAGTCGAGCATATATTTTTCGACTCTGACTCCACTTCTAACTCCGGCAAAATCTTTTTTTCGACTCTGACTCCGGCTCCGACTCTGCAACAAAACTGTGTGCTGGGAGAGAGATGCAGATACATAACGTCCATTCATTTTACTTGTGGGTTTTGAAAAAATATTTAACAATTTACTTTACAACGACTTCTTTACAATGACAGTTTACTTTGCAACGGCAATTTACTTTACATTGACATTAAAATGACTTCTGAATTTTTCTGTTTTGCATGGTTCGTTCAAGGTAGCAATGCTTTAAAAAAAGTTTTTTAACCAGCAAGGTAAACGCTGAGCTATAGGTTTGATGTGGCAGTTCTAGGTGCACTGCAGTTGAATCAAACACTTCTAAGTGTGCCGCAACTCAAACAAGTTTGAAAACCATGCACTAGTATAATATTGATAATACATAAAAGGAAATGACTACTGTATGTAGCGTTACATTACGTATTGGAACCAACGCCCATAAAGGGAATTAGAGAGCAAAGAGTGAGGACTTGCTTATTTACTTTTTTTTATTTTTAAAATTATTGTTAGAGCTTGAGTTAGATTTTGAGTTTGGGTTAGGATTATCCCTAGCTCTATGCCTAATGTTAATCTTAACTTAAAATCTAAACAAACCCTAACCATAATTTTAAAAATCGAAAAAAGTAAATGACTTAATTACGGTAATGTCAAGCTTTTTTAGTGACCAGATTAATTCTGAATTTGTTGATTCAATCATTAACAACTAATATAAGTAAATCAATCAATTGTTCAAGTCAGAAATATTGTACAGTGTATAACAATTACCATCAATAATTGCTCTGTTAAAAACTAAAGCTATACGCAGTGAATGACTACCAGTGTCGCATCAGCAGTTAGGCCTAAGGTTAAAGTACTGGTACACTTAGTGTGAATTAATCTGTAGCCTACTGCAGACAGCCTGGTGCAGGTGTATTCCTAGTTGATGGCACAGAATGAGTGACATTGATGAATCAGATTTATTTGTTGCATTATATCCATTTAAAACTAATGAAAATAATCAACTTTCATTGCAAAAAGGTGAGCAACAATTTGACAATACAATGGCATAGCATAATTGCTAATAAACAGTCATTTTGCCTTTTGATTTCATTGTCTAATTGTGTTACAGTTAAACATGATCACCGGTGTCTCAGTCTAGTAAAGGTACAAGTAAAATGTGAATGACACTGTTTGTTTTGGAAGAGCCTAGGCCTATTTCGCCATAAATTTTATCTACTTTTTTATTAATTCTAATTCAAGTCTAACCCAAACTCAAATTGTTACTCTAAAACTAAGTGCAAACCTAATCCAAACCCAAATCTTTACTTAAACCCTAACCTTGTCCCTTAAAAAGTTAATGAAAAATGTGCAAATGAATATTCTTCATTTTCATTTTATTATCTTAGCATAAAATTTTTTTGTGAAATAGTCATTCCTGTTTGTTTTTTGGGCTAAAGTGTTTGTTGTTATCTTAAAGGCAGAGATTATCTGGGTATAGGAATATTTTATTGTTTCCAAGCTGTTTTCTAGCCATCATCTAAACAAACAATAATCCTGTTAAAGTAACATTAATGCATTAGTCTTAGAATGTCTAATCTGAGAATTGAACCCAGGATTTCAAGTATATGAATCACTAGCCTTCACCACTCTACTTTTACTGAAACTGCCATCTTATTTGAATAATTGTGTACTTGAACAAAGTTATGCCATGTGAAGTGATGTAATCAAGTGATACATAGACCAATCACATTCAACTTGCATGCAAATATTACCACACTGATTTACTTGCTAGCAAACAAATAAAGCACATTTTATATTGAGACAAATGTGATCATTGTGTTTTATATGCATGGTTAATTGTATATACATTGTTGGTATTCAACATGAGCTAAAATGTGCGACCATTGGTTTCATGTTTATTACAATCATCAGGCACATTAAATCCCTGTAAAAAAGCAAATGCATCCTACATCAACTGAATGGGTATTACAATTCTCTATTTAATGCAAGTAACTTAACCACTTACCATCGAAAAGTTGCAGTCCATCCTATTAAATTCTGTGTTAAGTTACGTTACTTGCTAAGTGGTTAAGTTTACTTGCTAAGTAGTAAGTGGTTAAGTTACTTGCATTAAATATAGAATTGTAATACCCATTCAGTTGATGTATGATGCATTTGCTTTTTTACGGAGATTTAATGTGCCTGATGATTGTAATAAACATGAAACCAATGGTCGCACATTTTAGCTCATGTTGAATAGTTTCACCTAAATAATAGCTCTGCTTTGGCATCGAGCACTGTTTGTAGGTGCTGTGAAAATCACTTACTCTAGTACATTGTTGGTATATATATAATACTTCATGAAGGCTTTTATTTAAATGTTTTGGGTGAAATTCTACCAATGTTCCACTCAACAAATATATATCATCAGTAGAGCAAGTTTTTGTTACACTAAAATTCTGAAAAAATTTCAAATAGTTTTATCAAAAGTTGCAGGAAAAACTTTGTTTTAGGTCTATGCATAACAAGTTTAAACAATATTGTTAGAGCCTTGAGAGCTCCAGAGCTGGAGTTAGAGCCAGACCTTTATTGCAACAGCTCCGCAATCCCTTTTCTGACATTATGGCACTAGTATTTCTAGGGTTGTAGCTAAACTTCTATAACACAAACTAACTGTTGCATCATAGATAACATTGAGATGCACCAATTCATCACAGAGTTTGTTGTTATGCAATTCAAAGAGAATACTAGAATTAGACTGAAATACTGTTGTTTAAAAGCGTTTCAAATCACACTTTTACTTTTAGCGCAAAAATTGTTAAAAGTTGCTTGTAAAATCAAAAAAAGTTGCAAAATAAAATTTATCGAAACAGCTTAAAATATTGTACTACGTAAAGTGGAAGCTGTAAAAAAAAGTAGCAAAAACTTGCCCTAACCATCAGTGTTCTTTCTAACTTTTTGACTAACCGACAGGACCCCAAATTTTATCACAATAATATTGCTGGAAGCTGTAAAATATGTTTATGTGCTCTAAATTTCATACCAATGTAGTATTCAAGTATACCGATCAGTGATTGAGTGGATACTGGATATTGGGTAGAGCATCTGCTACTGAAGCAGTAAACCCAGATTCAATTCTCAGTGGGGTCAAACCAAAGGCTATAAAAATTGATATTCACAGCTCCCCTGCTTGACATTTAGCTACAGAATGAACAGTGTGAAGTCTCCATCATGTGTGATAGACAGGTGGGTAGATGGCTGCTTGACTGAAAAACCAAAACGTCCCTTTGCTGCCTTCTGGCCAAGGCAACTTGGTGAATAAAATGTAGTTACAGTTTTCTAAAGCCATGTTTATTATATTGGCAAAAACTGTTTGCCCTTGATCCAAAAAAGTTGCTGATTTGCTGATAGAAATCGGCTTATAGGGAACACTGGATACTGTAACATATTGAATTTGATATCAAACATAATGGCCAACATATGTCACTTATCAGTTCTGTATTTTGCTACAGGGTGCCAACTCCAAGTTATCAAATATAACTCCACTGAGGAATGGTGCCAAGCTAAAATAGTTTCTTTGGGGGAAAACAATGATTTGACTAAGCCCCCAAAGATTGGGGCAATTGGCTGGGTTCCTTGCAACTACATAACACTTGCTGAAAGTTTAAATCTTCATTCATGGTATCATGGAGCAGTATCCAGAATCACGGCAGAATATTTGTTATCTAGTGGGATTGATGGAAGTTTTTTGGTAAGAAGCATTTACTTTACCCATTATTGTAATTAATTGCTTTTGTGCTGCTTCATTCGATAGAATTTTTTTATAAAGACGCATTTAATTTACCAGTATTTTATTGTTTTAGTGGGGCTTCCATTCGTATTTATTAGGGAGATGTATATGACCTTTTGCGTTTTTTTTGTGTTGTACTTTATATTTTTGTGCTTTTTTGTTTTTACTTATCATAATAAACTAGCAAAATTGTGTCACCTAATTCTGAAGCCAAGTTGTTTTGGTGACAAAGTTAAGTATGCACCTACCACCATTGAGATTGGTACTAGTACACTTTTTATAAGAACCAGTAAATTTGCTGAGGCTGGCTGTTCTCAGTTTTTTGGGAATTTTCATCCTCATTTGTTCTTAAATTTTGAGAGCATCAATGTCAATTTTAGCGATCATGTTTGTAAAACTCAATGCTTTATCTGCTTGAGTAAAAGCTTTTTTGCTGCTTTTGAAGCATTGTAAAATTGCTAAAGTGAAAAAGCGAGGTTTTTTATTTGAACGATTGCCAAAAATTTTCTCAGTCTGCAGTGCACAACAGCACTGTATAGTCTTGAATAATTGTTACTTAGCTTGTAAATACTGGAAAATTAGTAAAATTTTATTGTTTTGAATCAGCACAAAATATAGCTTCTTTCTTTTGATTGGAATTTTTTTCGTTCTTAATTTTTGTTTTTGCTGCTGAGGCTGGCATTGTTTTTAATTTGTTCTTAAAGTTTGAACAAAAATTAGCCTGGTGTTATGAAATTGCTCTTAGAAAAAAAGAGTGTATTAGTTTTTGCACAAATTGTATTGCAATGTTATTATTTTGCTTTAGAGGAATGTTCAGTTATTTACTGAAAGGGGCATTGAGGTCTAATTTGACTTATTTATTGCCACACAAAACAAAATTTTGAGGCTGATTTCAAAATCCTTGGACTTTTACATCGAAAGATGTTTGCATTTCTTTTTTCTGCTATTTGTAGCAATCCTGCCATTTTTTAAAATAATTTTTGAATCAACCAGTAGATGTCGCTTGTGTGGTCGCAGCAGTAATGTTAGAAAGGCATAATCACCATGGTTACAAGAACTCATAAATTATCCCAAACCTAACCCTAATCTAAAACTCTTAAAAAGTAAATAATGAAAATTGCGCCAATGAATATTCTTTGTTTTCATTTTATTCTCTGTAGCTTGGAGTTTTTTGGTGAAATTGGCTAATCACTAACAGTCTGCAGTAGGCTTGCCACAAAGCCTAGTTTCTAGGCCTACTAACTAGCCTACCATTAGTTACGTAGCCTCCCAATAGATTTTTAAAAGCTGTAAAGTCCAATCTAGCCCACTGCGTTTTCATACCAGGCTGAATTTACTCTTGTAATTACAAAAAAACAACTAGGTAGGCAACTAGGCATATCACTAGCCAAAGTTATGGATGTTATCCGATCGGCCTTGGCCTATTTTTCAAGCTTTTTTCTTAGTGCACCAAATCCAATATATTTGTGTTGAAAGAAGAAAATTCAAATCAATATGCCTAATTTTTTCTTTAAAATCACATTCTAACCCTGGGACTTATATAACTAAGTCGGTTTGAAACCGCATATATGCAACTTTGACGCTGCCGTGTTGTCACAGCCAATTTTTTTCCTGTAAAGTCAAAATCTTTCACGTTAAAACTATTTAAGGCAAACAATGATAAAACAGGAGAAAAACGTTAGTAATCAATTATTTTTTACCTATTTAGTGTTAGAAATTAGGGTGCAGTGACCCTTTAAAAGAAGTAATTATGTTTTATGTTATAAATTGTTGTGAATTGAGCAGGAGTAATACTGTATTTGTAAGTGATTTTTCAGGAATCTGAGCTTTTATGTTTGAAACCAAACCAATGCAACTGACCTTTTATGTTTGGAATATAATTTATTGCTTTGATATATCCACTTTTGTATTGTAATCATGGTGAATGCCATTGATAGTTGAATTTCTTGGTATTGTTATTTTTCTTAGTGGTCTTGCTATAACAAGTTGTTATGCGATTATGTTATTGCAAAATAATTGTAAAACGTCTTACCTCATTGTGATGATTAGTTGTCTGGTCAATTGATTATATATTTTATAAATTCATTGTCTAAACAGATGATTGCATGTGTTCTCAGGTCAGAGATAGTGAAAGTTGCCCCGGTCAGCTGTCTGTTTCAGTGCGGTACAATGGATCTGTTTTCCACTATCGAATTAACAAAGATAACAATAATTTGGTGGGTTAAAAATCTTGATTGAAAATTGCGGTTTTATCAAATTAGCATTGTATACTAATTTAATGTGCTCAGCTTAAAATTCTGAAACAAGTGTTTCAATATTTTTTAACTGGAGTAAAATGATAATCTTAAAGTATATATATTTCAAGTCATATTCCAGGCATCCAGTGTTTTCTCTTATGATTCGTGAAGTCGACTTGCATTTCAAAAAATGCTGTATTTCCAACAGTGAACAATGGAAAATCTAAAAATAAGTCGTCATGTACCCAATGAAAATGCTGATTTGCTGATAAGAATTGTCTTAATGGTTACACTGCTTGCATCTTTTTATGATTTGATTGAGTGAGCTGTGACTAGTAGCGGCTGAATTAAACTATTACCGTACATTACAATAAATATACTTCTACTGGCTGAGATCATATCACTTATTACAGTGGTATTATTTTTCAGTATTACATCTCACCTGAACATAGATTTCAAACCCTTCCGGAATTAATTCACCATCATTCGTTTGCATCAGATGGTCTTGTTTCAATCCTTCATTATCCAGCTTCAAAAAATAATCAGCCCAAGGTAGTTTGAATGGAATTTACTGTAATCTTTCTTTCAAGATGAAGTTTGGACTAAGTTCTTTTATTTTCGTTTGCCTTCTGAGGTCATTTTTAAAACACAGTTTACGATTAGTATTTATAGAAGTTTTGACTTAGTTGACCTTTTAAGTTTTATGTTAATGTGCAGTCTGTTCCGTATCGAGTGGATGTGGACTTGTAAGACAAATTGAAAATTTTCCAGCTCTACAGCATGTCCCCTGACCGCGATGAGTGGGAGATTGATCGCTCGGAGATCCACATGAAGCAGCGGCTTGGAGGTGGCCAGTATGGAGATGTCTATGAAGCTTTGTGGAAAAGGTGAGGTGTGGGAGGTGCTATCGGACAGTGTCTCGGCTATTGAATTGCATAAAAGTTCCGTTTTAATTATCAAACTAAAGGAATGTTTTGTAATATATGAGTTTGGTGATGCTCAGTTTTCATCTGACCATTGGACTGCGACTACGATCTACCCAACTCAAACGTGTGAATTTAATGAAATAAATGATTTGTCGTTGTTTGTGAAGGTATAACAAGGTGGTGGCTGTTGAGAAAACGTTTCGCGAAGACACGACCAACACCGAGGAATTCTTGAAGGAAGCCACCGTCATGAAGTCGATCAAACACGAAAACCCTAGTGCAGTTGTTGGGTGAGTTAGTGTGTTTTGTTTGCATTACCAGAAAGAGTTAGTTTTCAATATTTTTGGAACTTCTAAGCCGTTTGTGCCCAGATGAATTGTACTGGTTTCTCTTGAAATATTTTCATGCTTATAATTAATGTGGATGAATGCTGTAATAATTCGCTCAAAATGTCCATCGACCATTTTTGCAGCAGTTATTAGCTGGCAATATTAAATAAGCCCAATTAGTTTACTTATTACTCTGTGTGTAAAATCGTGAGCCTACGAGCGTAACCTTTGTTAATTTTGAAAAACTACAGTTTGTACGTCGATAGGGTGCCCCCGGCGTACCAAGTTTTGTTCAAAATGAATTAACGATGTTCTCATACGCTCACGATTTTGCGCCTGGTGTAGAAGGGCTTTAAATTAAATCTCAAATCAGGAGCATTAATTAGATTTCACCATTTTGTAATGTTACGCCATTGTTCTGCCTCCCATCTCCACTTTGTAATGATTTTTACAGGCGTTTGCACGTTGGAACCTCCGTTCTACATTATCACAGAATTCATGAGCAAAGGAAATCTGCTGGAATATTTGCGGATGTCCGACCGTTCCTCTATCAGCGGAGTCGTGCTTTTTTACATGTCCGTGCAAGTGGCAAAGGCCATGGAATATCTGGAAGCAAGGAACTACATCCATCGGTTGGTTGTTTTTTTCACCATTGGCAATATAAAAGATAATTTTATTTGTTAAATAGTTTTGCACAAGTAATGTTGATCCAACACGTGCAATCCTACACCAGTTGTGCTGCTAGACTATTTACTGTTGAAAAATACCTGTTCGTAATTTTTGTGCTTGCTTCATGTTGTTTGTGTGAACTATTTGCACCTAAGGGCTTTGTAATTATAATTTATGTCTTGTTCTAGTCGTTGAAATGTATTCTTTCTGCGGGTCTATTCTCTAAGCGAGTTTTACAAATCAGTATGTTGATAAATGCTCTGAAAGATGGCTAATTTTCAAACAAAAGCGTTATTGCTCATTTGAATTTTTTTTTTTTTGCTTAGTGATTTGGCGGCTCGGAACTGTTTGGTGGAGGAGAACAACTTGGTTAAAGTTGCCGATTTTGGTCTCTCCCGCTTGATGGCGATCGGTGACGACTATACGGCTCGGGCCGGTGCGAAGTTCCCCATCAAATGGACCGCCCCCGAAAGTCTCGCTTATAATCGTTTCTCCACTAAATCCGACGTGTGGTGTAAGTACAGATTTCTGTTTTGCTACACTTTATGGTTACTGCTTGGGTGTTGGTGTCCTGGTTCACAGAACGTTTCAAACTGTTGTCGTTAGGTGCAATGCTTGGGACTGCCGAGATCAATTATCCGCAGAAGAGGAAAAAACTTGCTACTTTATACGTTATTGCAGTGTTATTTTTCGTATGTACTAAGACATTTGCAAAAGTTTTTCAATTTGTGTAAGTTATCAGTTCATACGTTTCGTCACCTTTGGGTTCATTTACTTATGATTTTTATACGTTAAAAGTTTTGCGGTTTCGATTACTGTAGTACATCGCTTCTTTCAGCTTTTGGAATTCTTCTGTGGGAAATTCACACCTATGGAATGTCACCGTACCCCGGCATCGACCTAACGATGGTGTACGAGAAACTTGAGAACGGTTACCGGATGGAAGCCCCCGACTCGTGTCCGAAGGAAACCTATGACCTTATGCTGGACTGTGAGTTACTGTGATGTGTTGCTTTCATCATAAAAGCGTGCTTTTCTAAGTTCACCGCCTCTGCAACTTATCGACCCTGTTTTAGAAATTAAAGTTCACAGTATTAAACGTTGAATGTTTTCATTCGGTTTTTCAAAGAATTTGAATTTTTTCTAGACACGTTCTTCAAACAGAAACTTTGATTCCACTCGAACTTAGGTTGTGATTGAGGTTTAGAGAGGAGATGTTGACTGTATTGTTTAGGTCAACAGTAATTCCATTTTGCCGACTTTTTTACATTCTACCAGTCAAAAGCCAATTTCTAATATTGCGCCATAAAGGTTGCAGGCAACGGATAATTTTGTTTAAGTTCGATTCTCATTTGGCCTTCGTCGTCTTTTAGGTTGGTGTTGGGACCCCTCTGAGCGCCCCAGTTTTGCGGAAATCCGCTCCTTGCTCGACAATATTATCCACGAGACGGGAGTTGATCTGGGGAGTGCAGTGGATTGCTCCGGGGATAAGCCACCCACACTTCCAGGAAAGAAGCACAGGTGAAAGGCTAACCCTGTGGTTGCATAATGCATGTTACACAAACTAACGGCTTGGCATTATGACGTGACTTACAACTACTATTTTAGAGAGAAAAAGAAGAAACACTACAAAACACAAAACAAAATTTTGTCAGTTTTGTTGTGTTTCTTCTTTTTGTCTCGAAAAAATAGTTTGTATGTCTTGCCATATTGCCATTCCGTTAGTTTGACAGTTGCGACGTTGTTTTTTAGTGATTGTGTATTGATAATGCTTGCTCAGAGTTCATTTCATACCATGCCTTAAATTTTAGGTTATCTGAAAGCAGCAACACGTTTCATTCCACTTTAAATCCGAAGCTGCGCACCTCCAACGTCTCGGCTAATAATAATTCTCATCAACTACATGTGAACAATCACCATAACCCAGGTTTGTAGTGCTGCTTTTGTTGTGACACCTTTAATCAATATTTCGTATTGCCCAGCAGTGTCATCATCTTGAATATTGTAGCCTCCTGGATCGGTACGCAGTTACAGGAACTACAAACCACCTTGTCCTTTATGGAGCTTTAATTTCAAAACTTTTGAGTTGGTGCAAAGCCTTCTGAAAACGCTGAAACGAATGTCCTTTTGAAAGCTCTGACAATGACCCTACCACATTAAAAACATTTGCTTCTGTTTGCGATTTGTCTTCAAAGTTCAAACTCGATTTTTACCGGCTTGTTTTGAGGAATTTCGGAACTCTATGCTCAACAAATCAAGTTTTTTCGCACTCGTTTGTTTTGGCACTATCAGTTGCCTGATTGTGTGAAATTGTTCGTTTTATTGAACTCGGTTTTATAACCAGCATTTTCTTAAGGTGTGGTTACGTTGTAACGTCATTACGCCTGTTCACGATATCTTTATTGCTGAAAACTTTTCAAGTAACGCTAGCTGTGTTAGAATACCCTAAGTATAGAAAACTTTACGTAAAATTGAAGACTGGTAATTCTGCAGTTGCATGTATATATTTGATGTCTTGCCAAAATTGTGTTGGGATAGTGCGAACTTTAGTGTTGGCATGTTTTGAACAAACAGTATTTGCATGCATTGGTATGTAGTGACGGCTATTCAACATTACGCAAGCGTGCAACCAGGATTTTTTTTTGGGAGAAGCGTCGAACCAAAAGCCAGCCAAATTGTTACCTACTGCAAATGCTTTAGCAAATAACGTGTATTCGGAGAAGTACGGCGTTTCGATTAGTCTGGAGTGGAGCTCCCAGTAGTTGGACGATTTTGTGCCTTTTTTTTCGACGAAAATTGAAGGAATTTCTATGTGTTTTTTTTAAAGCCTTTTAAAGAGCAAATAGTTTAGATTTCTCCCTGGTTGAATGCCTTGTTATTATCTCACTTGATTTTAACCTTTTCACAATAGTGGAAAGATTGGGATTACTTGCTGTGCTGCCCCCACCTCAGAATTCATACTGCAAGATTTAAATGGAGTTGATATTGATGAAACTTTCTTGTAAAATTCACAATTAAAATGATGTTCCACGTCAATGTAATGATTTGAAGGATGCATGCAGCTACTAGGTGGCGATTAAATTTTTCAACTATCGTTTGAGTTTTACTCAAATCTTATACCGATTCATAACTTGCTTAGTTAATTGGATGTTTTGCTTTAATTGTTCGTGTTACGTCAGCAGAACCCAAAGCTAGCCATTTACAAATGACTTTCGATGCTCGTTGCTGTTCTGGTATTAGCTTGGTATTTTAGAAACGAAATCCGCGGTATCAGTCTGTTTGTGCAACTGATAAACTGTGATAATGCTTAACCACAAAATGAAATTGTTAGGCTTGTTGAGGGAGATTTTAAGTATTTGCTTTGCGATTACTTTATTTGGGATTTTGTGGTTTACTTTGCTTCAGCCTTGTGTTTTTGAAATTTTAAGCACTATCCCGCTACTTCACAAAATTGCTATCTCATTTTCCCAACCTACTGAGCCAGCTGCAATCTTTTTTTTATCACCAAGATCCTAATATGTCCCACCACCACTTTGGCAATTTCAAGTTTCCAACGTCTTAGAACGAGTACAAGAAAAGTTGTGGTAAAGTTTCGATCGAAGTGAACCTAAACGTTATACAATCGTGATGGGCAGTATTCCCTCTTAGGTTTTGATGAGTCAGCGCGAGCCCAAAAGATCGGCGATTTTTAGGAATGGAAAATCCTAAAATGAGTCGGCGTATGCCAATAAAAACGCTGTTTCGCTGATAAAAATCGGCTTAATGGTTACATAGGTTATGGGTGTAACGTAAAATTATTTTCCCAGGTTCAGTTCGTAGCCAAGCCGCTTCGACGATGGCGGGTGGTGACAAGACTTCAATTGAAGCCTCCAGCAGGTATTAGCTTCATAACTAGTCATTTATAAACGCTGTGGTATGTAAATAACATGTTTGTGTCTTATGCTATGCTACACTGGCTAAACGGATAACGCCAAAATGTTATGAAGAATATGAAAGCTATTCCAGCGGAGTAGTGTATGTGAACTGAAGTAACCTCGCAATATGCAGTGATGTCATATAGGTATATAATTGGAACGACCGACGCTCGCGTCGCGTGTTTCTCTGTTTTTCCCCGGCCATTTTCCAACTAACGAGTGCGAAATTTCAAACTTTTGCTTATAACTCGAGAACGGTTTGGTCTAGCTACATGAAATTTTGACAGCAGTTTGAGATTAATGAGTTGTATGTTTGTACCAAATTTCGAGGCAATAGGTCACGTGACTTCGGTTTTAGAACCCGAAAACCGCCCCGCAAGTTTGGCGTAAAAAGCAGCCTCAGCCAAAAACGGCTGAAGTACGGCAAAAAATATTTCATAGGGTTATATGTCTCAAGATACCCTTTCATCCATACCAACCCACTTTTGGCCGCGATGAGGTTTATTTCTTTTCTTTTTTTCCTTTTTTTTCTTCCTAATTTTTGTACGCTCTTCTTTTCCTAATCTACAACACATCGAAATCTAATTTTTGTGTAAAGTTGTTGAGCTGCAAACGCAATTTTTTCTCTTGAAATTTTTTGGGGCAACTCCACCGGCAACCCCCCAAAATGGGCACCCCAAAAAATCCATTTTTTGAACGGCTCAAGCTAGGGTGCTAGTTGTTTTTGATATCAGTAGATATTCAACAGAAAAATATTTTGACATAGTTTGGGGGTGCCACCCCCTCCGGGGACCCCCCAAATGGACCCCCCAAAAATCAATTTTTGAACGGCTTAACTTATAGTGCCAGTGTTTTATGATATCAGCAGATATTTAACAGACAAATATTTTGACATAGTTTGGAGGTGCCACCCCCCCCCCGGGGACTCCCCCAAATAGACCCCGCAAAAATCAATTTTTTGAATAGCTTAACTTGGGTGCCAGTTTGTTTTGATATCAGTAGATATTTAACGGACAAGTATTTTGACATAGTTTGGGGGTGCCACCCCCCCAAATGGACCCCCCAAAAATCAATTTTTGAACAGCTCAAGCTAGGGTGCCAGTGTTTTATGATATCAGTAGATATTTAACTGACAAATATTTTGACTCCACTTTTCTGGAGGTTCCATAATCAGATATTTTTGAATAACTGCTGATTTTACGGTAGACAAAAAGTACTTTTGAGCGTCACAGCATTAGCTATGCGTCGGTCGTTCACTGGGTTTGCTGGCAAACTCCCATCTAGTTATATCAGTGCAAAGGCATCAATACGACCAATTCGCATGTTTCTTTTTTTTTTACTGTGGTTTTAAATGATGTTTTTTAACATCTTGGAAAATTCTTTGAAATTTTGACCTTACACATTATAACTTGGTCTGTTTCAATGTTGCACAAGATTTTGGCTGGAGGTGATGGTGACTTTAGTCTTCGGACTTAATTGCGCATAAAAGTGGGTAC
This sequence comes from Trididemnum nubilum, assembly GCA_963965965.1. Taxonomy (NCBI): domain Eukaryota; kingdom Metazoa; phylum Chordata; class Ascidiacea; order Aplousobranchia; family Didemnidae; genus Trididemnum; species Trididemnum nubilum. Next base: position 52,641 of record CAWYPQ010000155.1, read on the forward strand.
AATTCGCCGTTTAGATTAGACTGCGCGAAAGCTAGTGTAATTATTGGAACGACCGACGCTCGCGTCGCGTGTTCCTTTGTTTTTACTGGGCCATTTTTCAACTAATGAGTGTGAAATTTCAGACTTTTGCTTATAGCTCGTGAACGGTTAGGTCTAGCTACGTGAAATTTTGACAGCAGTTTCAGATTACTGATTTGCATGTTTGTACCGAATTGCATGTTTTAGTGACTTTGGTTTTAGGACTCAAAATCGCCCCGAAAGTTTGGCGTAAAAAGCCGTCTCATTCAAAAACGGCTTAAGTCCGGCAAAAAATATTTCACGCGATTATATGTCTTAAGCTTCCCTTTCATCCCAACCAACCCACTTTTGGCCGCGATGAGATTTAATTCTTTTTTTTCCTTTTTTCCCTAAATTTTGTACGCTTCTCCTAGACCACAAAACTTCGAAATCTAATTTTTGTGTAAAGTTGTTGAGCTGCAAACGCAATTTTGTCTCCTAAAATTTTTTGGGGCGACTCACCCAGAAACCCCCATCAAAATGGAGCCCCTAAAGATCACTTTTTTGAACGGCTTAGGTTTGGGCGCTAGTTTTTTTTTGATATCAGTAGGTATTTAAGAGACAAATGTTTTGAGATAGTTTAGGGTACCACAACCCCCCCTCGGGAATCCCCCCAAAAATCAATTTTGTTTACGACATATGCTAGGGCATTACTTTTTTTGATATCAGTAGATGTTTTAGAGACAAATATTTTGACATAGTTTGAGGGTACCCCCCAAAAATTAATTTTTTGAACGGCTTAATTTAGGCTGCCAGTGATTTTTCAAATCAGCAGATTTTTAAGAGACAAATGTTTCGAAATAGTTTAGGGGTACCACCCCTCCCGAAAACCCCCAAATGGACTTTAAAAAAATTAATTTTTTTGAGCGGCTTAACTTTGGGTGCCAGTTTTTTTGATGTCAGCAGGTGTTTAACAGACAAATACTTTGACATAGTTTGGGGGTGCCACCCCCCCCCCCCCCCTTCCTTGAAACTCTCTCAAAATGGACCTCCCAAAAATCAATTTTTTGAACGGCTTAATTTAGGGTGCCAGTGTTTTTTCATATCAGTAGATATTTATGAGACAAATGTTTTGACATAGCTTGGGGGTACCCTCCCAAAATTCAATTTCTCGAAAGGGTCATTTTTAGGCCCTTAGTTTTTTGATATCAGGAGTTGTTTAAGGGAGAAATGTTTTGACATAGTTTAACGGCTTAAGCTTGGATGGGAGGTTTCTTTAATATGATCTGTCACTATGTTGTCAATTAAATAGATATAATGACAATGTTTGAAATTCCAAACCCTCTTTTCTCAGAAGATATTTCTAATTAATTTCTTAACGGGGAAGTGAAAGTTTTTTTTTTTAAATCTCATTGTTCAGCATGCGTCGTCGTTCGCTGAGATTGCTTCTTAGCAAGCTCCCATCTAGTTTTAATAGTAATAGCACAACTCGTTGCTAAAATGTGTTGTTGACACCAATTGCTGCGTTTCTTATGACCTTGATTTTTGCAGGCAGAACAACAGCAGCAGTTTTCCCTCCGGTCTATCTCCTCCCACTGAGAACGAAGTGAAGAAGAAGAAGCGGCCGGCCCCACAGCCCCCGGTCCGTGTGAGCTCGTTTAGGACCGGCACCCAAGCGCCCGCAAAGCACGAAGAAAGCCACCCCGCAGGTTGGTTGATTCGATGATTGTATTTGCTCAAATTGCATTTGAAGACATCGGAGGGACTTTCGGTCTTCGAGTTAAGCTTATCTGTCCGCCTGTCTACCACACACAGTGGAGGCTTCACGCTGTCCCTTATGATACTGAACGCCAAACAGGGAAACTGTGAATACCAAATCATTGATCCTAATAACCGCCACTTTTTTTCAGACCGACCGGAGGAGATATCGATGCACGCGCGTACGCTATCGCTGGAAGACAACATCGGACACGATGACGCGACAGACGAGACAAGCGAGATGTTCCGCAGATCAGCGAGTCTCGACCTCGAAATCAAAACCGACAACTCAAGCAACCTCGCGTCAAGCACTGGTGGGTGGGGGAGAGGGTGCGAGCGAACAGTTTGCAGTTAGGACTGGTTCAGTTCAGTTTATTTATTTTTTCTTGTAAGTAATAATTAAAACTCTTACGTTAACACGAAATTGCAATGAACCGTGGCAGAGTGATTTTTTGTCTAACTTTTAACTTTACTATAATGAAACAAACAAAGGAATTATTTTAGTTGCGCTTCACTCCGATTTCGTGTAAACCAGCCTTTGAACTTCGCTTCAATGAGTTGAAGAACGAGGAATTGTTTTTTCGCTGTTTTGGTCGTGTTCAACTGTTGTGAAGTTGACGATTTGGCAAGATCTTCATGGTCTTAGTCAGGTTTACTCCCACTAGCGAAGCTTTTTTGCTGCCTTTGATTTAGGTTATCCCGGGTATTATATGTAATGAGTAGACGTTACAGGACGAATTCAGCGTTTCTTTTGCGATATTTGTCGAATTCCTAAATGCTTGTCATCGCTGGGTAGTAGGACAAAAAAGAGCTTCATCGATGTTTACTAAAACTCGTCTCCCAATCAAGCTCATAATGGAGCCAGTTAAAAGCGTAGCGGCTATTAGCATACTTTAGTCTGCGCCCTATGTCGGGTCTCGTTTCAACGACGCTGGTCTTATGAACTGTGGGTAGGTGAAAGTAATTCCGAGTTGCGAAGTCTTATCAGTGACCGCATGCAGTACATTCTTCGAATCGATTGCAAGTGCATGCTTGCGGAAAGTTTTACAAGCGGCATGTGTGTGGTTAAATATAACCGCAGCCGTGGGCAAGACGCGATGTTTACAAGATTCAAAGTCATTTGCGGGATTAAGGTCAGAAGAGGTAGCGGATATAAACCAAGGTTGCAAGAAAAAATAAGCAATAAGAAGATTTTAATGAAAGCTTGAACTTCTTTTCTAATGACCTGGGAAAGCCGAAGTGAAGTTTATTGAGAAGTAGACTTAGGCCAAATGCAGCGCAGTGAAAGATTTTTTATGGTGGGGAGGGTTTGTTCCAGGCAATGGCAGTCGACGCTCTGAGATGGGTTAGCAAAATTTTATGCTGTCTTGTTTTTCCGGCAGTCGAAAGTGGAGATTAGATTTTAGTGTAAGGTTCTGTCGTACATACTTTTTTATCATCTTCACTCAATCTGCTTGTTCGTATACGCAGTCGAGCAGGTTGAAGATCGGCCAATTTTCGCAGAAACTCTGGCAGTACTTTCAATGTTTTAGTTCAACAAAAATTTTTCACGTTCAACTTTATAGTTAAACAAATATTACTCAAAAAAAGCTTTAATCTTAAGCGAGAAACACTAAATCTTGATTGGTGATAATGCCTAAGCTTGAAAAGTTTAGGGATGGCACCACGTTTTAGTTAGGCATTTTCAATGTCAGCAAAACCGGGTGAATTGGTTGCTGCGATAAAGGCCTTACAACCTAAGTTGACACAGTGATATTGTACAACTTCAGTGTTTTTTGATATTTCTTGTTCATCAAAATCCTCTCACTAGACGAGATGAGCGGGAACGAATCGGGCGGCCATTTCCGCAAGGATTCCACGCGCGCGTCATGGAGGGAGAAGCGGTTCTTTGCCATGTTCAAACCGCATTTCAAAGCTAAGATGGCCGTCTCGTCGGAACTCGAAGGTAAAGCGCTTTGTTATGTCACGTGAGAAACACAATTATTGTTGTATCCATGGTTGTGTAAAATCATTGGCTCGGAGAATTGGAAAAATTTAGTGTTGCGTTTCATCTATCTTTAGATTTTGATTTTGAAGTGTGAAAACGGAAATAAGTTTTAGTTTTTTTGTTTACCGATACCGCTTGAAATTTCTTGTCATTCCACGGTTGCCTCTCATTCTACAGTAAAATTATTATCTATCGCTGCTGATTTTTGTTTGCATAGTTCAATCGCTCTTTCGACGAGTCGACTCCGGCCCCTACTGATTCCTTGAAGACCATTTCTTCTCCTCTGTTGCAATTTTTATTGGCTATGTTCCAGATTGCAACCATCATTACCACAAATTTAAAAGTATCCCCTGGTCGGAAGGTGAAATGTGGACTACGTATTGCTTTTAAATTACCTTCCTGGGAAGTTAACCGATCATTGGTGGAGTAGATATAGCGCAGCTACTAAAGCGTTAGACTCCAGTTTGATTCCTTGTTGGATCAAACCAAAGGCTATGAAAATTAGTGTTCACTGCTTTCCTGCTTGACGTTCAACAAACAATGAAAGGGACAGTGTGAAGCCTCCATCATGTGTGGTAGACAGATGGGCAGGTGGCCTCTTGACTTGAAAACCGAAAGGTCCCTTCGCTGTCTCCTGGCCAATGCAACTTGGTGAATAAAATGTAATTACAATTAATGCTATTTGTGTTGTAGATGATGATTCGAGCAGCCTGAGCGGGCAGAAATCGAAGCGTCAAGACGGATTCTTTTCGCGGAGCGGTGTTCGTCGATCTTGGAGGAAGATGACGGGACAGCCACCTGGGAAGACGCGTAAAAACAAGGCTCCGTTTGAGGAGTGCCATCCAAACAACAAAACTCCGCATGCTCCTGTGGGCGGAGTTCGCCTTTTCCCTTTGGACCCCGTTCCAAATCCAGCAACTCCCTCCACTAGTGGTTCTGCTGGAGAGGTAGACTCCGCCTTTGTGTTCCCGCCACCGCCTCCAAATTTAGACAAGTCAAGAAAGGGTAAGAGCAAGAAGACGTCCGAGTTAATTGTGCGCACTAAAAGTCAAGACAACGAATTGCACGGCAATGCTATATTGTCCCCACCACGTCCCACGGTTCTGTCGACCTCGCCGGGATTCGAACCCAAGTTCTATCGCCAGAAAATCAATTTCAACGATGATTCGCCTTCAGTCAGTCAGTTGTCAATTGGCTCAGACGATCAAACTCCGGATTCGCCCCCTCCGCCGTTCAAACCCCCAACTCCCACCCGCACTCCCACTCTCTCCGCTAAAAGCAAATTAGATAGCGGAGTCGAGCGGGCGATTGGGCAGGATTCACCCATTTTACTCCGCTCTGGCGGCCCCAGTGTATCCCCTAAGCCCGCAAGCCATCGCGAAGAAAAAAGCAGCAAAGCTAGTCTGGTCGCACTTGCTCCGTTCGCTGCCGCCCGGCTGTCACTCCGCAAGCGCAAGGAAAGCAAGACGACTCCGCCCAAAGAAGCAGAACCGGACAACTTCCACAACCTACATAGAAAAGCGCAGACATCGTTAAGAATGGCCATCTCTGACAAGGTAAGATTTACAAACATTTCCCATGCTGTTGTTTTTTTGAATCAGTTGAGCCATTGAGGTAATGTTGTTAGTGTTAACCGTCTGTGGATAATTGGATATCTACCATGAGTTACTTAATTTTTGCTTTATTTCATAGAACAAATCATCATAACTTTTGTTTGAATTGGCATTGCGAATTTAATTCACTATAACTGTTCGTAGCTCTGGTGGAAAATGAGAGGCTTTTTGATGCAAAAACATTAATAGAATTGTGGTGCAGTAACAAATACAACATTCCGTTTTCTCCCCCAACCCCGCCTATGATGTTCACTAGCATCCTTGCTGTTTTTTTAAGTTACGAGAAAATGGGAGAGCGTTCAGTGTGGCAAGTTTGCTGAATCAGGTTGTGGAACAAGTTTGCGCCTTTGGACTCCGCAAATACGACCTTGCACAAGACGACTGATCGGTTGTAGTGTCTGAAAAAAGGTCAAAATTTTTTATTTTTTTTTAGACGCAAGAAGTAGCCGCTATCCGAGAATTGCAACGGCTCGTGACTTTCGCCCGAACATTTTGCGACCAGGTCCCGGTCCGAAACCGATTTTTATTTCGCGAGAAAGTTCAGAGTTTGGATCGCGAGTTGACTGCTGTGTCCGCGAACAAATTCCCAACCGCCTATGTGCTACAAATTATTAATGATATGAATACGCTTGTGTAGCACATTGGTGAAACTTCCAGAGAAATTATTGTCGATTTGTGCTCGGTTGGTCTCTGAACACCGCCTACGTCTCACCGCATTTACACGCTCAGTTTTCTGGTTCCGTTTTTGCTTCTGATTTTTACCCCTGTTTGTTCTTTACACCGTGTTTTTTTTATTGATAATGAACTAAAAATAATGCCCGCGTGAAAAGGGAATTTAAATATCTCAGCATTGTCAGTGTGTGGTACTAAATACTACCCTAAGAGTCCAAGACTACATGAGTATATTTTTTGTGAACACTCAGATAACTACGAGTAAAATCTGATCTTCAAAAACTGGCCCAAACTAACGCAGTTGAATAGAACTAAATTTTAATAAAAGGATTAGGGTGATTGCCTCTGAAGTAGAATTCTATTGGTCAATATTTTCTTTATCATTCTTATTTGAATAGAATTTATAGGGATTTACGGTACAATTTTAATTATTTTCATGTTGAAAATTTAGTATATTTAATCGCTTATATACTTAACCAAAATTAATTTGACCAAATTTGGTGGAATTTCCACTGACCTGCGCCCAATGGCCTCCATTCCACGTTCTTATTCATGTGCTATGCTCGCTCGCAATTGTATATTAACTGCCAGCTGTTTCATTGCTGCTATGTTGCTTCTAAGGTTGACTATGTAAGCAAATAATAGTAAACTCGAGCTATTTTGAAGCGCGTTTGTTTGTTGCGTAAGTTTTTTTTTTAACGCGTGATAATTAGTTTGCGGCCTATACTCAAAAGTGTGCTCGGCACAAAGCTGCCTGCAATATTCTTACTTTGATTTTATTTCGAAACAGTTTGAAACAATATTGCTTATTAATGCTTAAAGTTTCAGCATCAGCTTGCTTCTGTTCCCAGGCTATCAAGTACCAAATTTGTTTGCACCTGGTACAGTACTGCAAATGTCATCGGTAAATTACTTGGTTTTACGTTAGCGTTGCCTTCAGCAATTTTTACTTTTTCATGAAGTGAAAACAACTTGCCCAGCTTTTTGGAACCAGTGATTTGTTGACCATAAATACCGTTACATTGATTGGTAGTTTGTGAGAAAGCTGGTCTCCGTAGAACTGCAGCCTTTGGTTGGAGAATGATCACATCACCCAACTTTTTTGATCTTTTTAAGTGCACTTGTTTCATTTTAACGCGGTTCAACGTAATTATATGCAGTCATTTAATGTGCAATTTTTCTCAGCCGCTACAAACCAGTCAAAGGATTCCACGATATATTTCTCCTACTTAAATTCTCTAAACTTTTTCTACCGTATTTTATATTCGACTTGGCTGCTTACACCAATTTTTAGTGCGTTTTATGTGTGTCGTTGCTCACCATTACACTGTAACTTGTTTTTATCACGCTTGTATGATACGGTATGTAGCAAATAAGGGTGATGACGAATGTTAAATTTCATTCTGTATGGCAAAAAAAATTTCATATAGACCATGTTTTCAAAAAGGCGATGTCTCTCTGTAGGAGTGACAGAGTAGTACTGGTAATTGTAGTTATTTTTTATTCACCCGGTTGCCTTGGCCAGGAGACAGCGAAGGGACCTTTCGGTCGTCAAGTTCAAGCTGCCACCTGCCCTCCACACATGGTGTAGGCTTCACACTGTCCCCTTTAATGCTGAACGTCAAGCAGGGAAGCTGTGAATACCAATTTTTATAATCTTCGGTTTGACCTGACAGGGAATCGAACCCGAGTCTGCCGTTTCGGTAGCTGGCTGTATTCACTCGACCATTGATCGAACTGCTAATTGTAAAGGCCACATAAAGTGGGCTGGACCTGTAGCGATTGGATATAGCTTTCTACTGTCGAGTAACAAATGTATTTGACGTTGCTTGCTAGGCCTTTGCGTTGCTTCCTTATTATTGCAAAAAAGATCGCTTTCAAAGTTACTGCAGCAGGTTTGCAACAACTTTAATTTGCGGAATGCTTTAGACCTCAAACAAGAGACCGCGATTCGCGAAGACGTTTCGATGCAAAATCCTAACCTTTGCGTTGCGCGTCAAAACATCTCGTCTAAAAGTCCTGAACCCCCCCTCCAAAAATAAATATTTAACTTTGTCTTTCATGCGTATAGGTTGTAGGGGCATATGTAACACTGGTGTTGCGGCGTGTACTATTTCATGGTCGCTAGTGCTCCACCTGTTTGCTGCGATACATAGTGCTATATTAAAAAGGTGCCTTTTTTCTACCTTTTAGCGTTCAAATTTCGCACCTGTTTTTTATGCGTGATAAAAAGTGTTGTGATTTTACTTATTCGCTTTTCATATTGTTGTACGTTGCAAATCTTAAATATATCGTTCTAACGTCGTTTAGCGAGTTCTGCTGCAGCTATTTGTTCACTCTGATGCTTCACTGTGTATTGCCGGCGCCCCTCAGCATCCCTCTCTGGACGTCGGCTCTCCGTTATTCCTTGTTGTACGACTCCGCCCCTGTGACCACGTTATTTTTAAAGAGATCAAATCATTAATAGCAGCCGGTTTGGTTGCGCAAGGTTCTTTTTAGTTGACCGTAATTCGTCAAACCAAAGGTGGTTTAGGGCTGCGGTTGGCTGAATTTGAATGTTTGTTGACTTAAAAAAAAAGACGATGCTTGACCAAAGAATGTCAGTGGTGATTTCTGAGAGGATAGTAAGGACACCAAAACTGCAACTGCGAACCAAAGCAATCTAGAATTGTGGTGTAGAAAAAGGAAGGAAATTCGCATGCCTGTTCTACTGCTTCTTGAATAGTTCTTTTATCGTATTGGTCACGGCAACGCAATGGCTGTGATTTTTTTAAATATTGAGTGCTACTAATATCGTACGCTGGAATGAACCATTTGTTTTTAAGATATCGACAACATTACCATCATTTGAAAGATTTGTGTAACCTGTATATCATAGTAAATTTCAAAAGAAAGTAATGCCCTAGCTTGAGCCGTTCAAGAAATTGATTTTCGGGAGGTTCCAGGGTGGGTGGTACTCCCAAATTTTGTCAAAATATGTTTCTCTAAATATCTACTGATATCAAAAACCTATCGCCCTCGCTTAAGCCCTTTCAAAAAGTTGATTTTTGAGAGCTCCCAGGGGGTGGCATTGGCGTAGCCAAGGGGACACCCCCCCCCCCAATTGAAATGCCACCAAGGATTAAAATGTGACGAAACAATCTATTGTTTCTTTTAAGCATTTTTCGCGTACAACTGTAATTAACAATAATACATACGACCAGGGGCCCGGCCGCCCCCCTTAAATCAGTTATTGCCAACCAATTTAAATGCATACCCCGGGAAAAATTGAGAGTTTTTGTTTTAAAATTTACTATCTCAATAGGCGTAGCCAGGGGGAAGGGCCGCCCCCACCCCCAATCAAAATGCCATTAATGATAAAAATGTGACAAAATAGCCTTGTTTCTTCAGTTTCAGCTTCTTTTAGCAGCTTTGAGTACACGTGCACAACAGTAATTAATAATAATATTGATAACCAGGGGGCCCCCTCAATTCAATTTTTGCCACCTTATTTAAATGCGTAACTCCGGGTAAAATTAAGGGTTTTTGTCTTAAAAGTTGCTAACTCAGGCCCTCAACCTTTTTATGAAAATAATTCAATAACCAGGGCCCGATTTACCCCATGGCACAATGCCAGGGATCCCGCGATCAGATGGTGAGACTTTTTTTTTTTGGTCTTCACCTATATTTGGCAAGAAGGTGTGTGTTACAATAACCTTAAAGTACCAGGGGCTCCGCGCAATATAAATCCGGCGGGAATAACGTTGTTAGTAGGCGTAACCATCTATTGTACCCATTTTTCAATAACAATTCACCTCCACCTCGCCAGTTTTTACGCGAAAAAAATACATATAAAAAAAAAAACCAATGGGAAATGCTTATTAAACAAATTATTGAATTTGAATAGAGGAGTCCTGGGGCCCCCTGGTCGTACATGTGCTCCAACAACTGGTTATTTTTATGACAAACAAAAATCTCTAACGAAAATCTTGGAGTGGATTATTATTTATTGCTGAAATAATGCATGAGGCAATGCCATTACTTTCCCCTACCTTGGCCAAATCATGTACAAAATTTAACCGCAAAATGCAAAATTTTAAACGTGTTTTGGACTTAAACTGTAAGTAGAAGGAAGATTGTAAAATTTAAGTTTTTCAATTGCCTTTTAAATGTTAAAACTTTAGTTCTTTTAAGTGGCTTTAAACACGTGCTAATTGCTGTGATCCAATGGTATTCAAATGGTTATTTTTTCCAAAAAATTACAAAAAATCTCCCAGACCCCCATTTGTGATACTACGTTTGAATTACACTAATTTACTCACACACGTCTCGCAATTTAGGTATTTGCACTTTTATTATTTTGGTTAAAGTCTTCTCCCCAATAGCAAAATCCTGGTTACGTGCCAAACACACAGGCGCGTTGCCAGGATTTCGAAAAGGGGGGGCTTTTTTGAAAGAGTGAGACAACTGTAAGCAACCTTGACCCGAATTTTCATTGCTCTTGAATCAAATTCAAATGGTTTATCCGAAATTGAGACTGATTTTTCGGCCGAAATCGGCTAGAAACAGGTGATCTCAAAAAAAAAAAAAAAAAAAGGTCTTCACCGAAATTGAGGCGAATTTTTCGACCGTAATCGGAAATTCAAACGGTTTTTCCGGCCGAATCACGGCAACTCCTTCACAACTTCGGCTCCGAAATCCCTTCGGGGGGGGGGGCTGTTTTCATTTTTTGAGCAAAATTGGCCTCAAAAGCATTGAAAACGTGCAATTTTGCATACTTTTCAGGCCCATTGGCTACGCTACTGCAAACACAGGTCACGGCTTAATATCTTTCAATCTACAATATCTTTGTCCCACAGAAAGTCCGTCTTTCAAAAATTTCTGATGACTTCATTGTATGTAATTTGTGGCTTGCCCCCCCCCCCCCAATTAAAAATCCTGGCTACGCCTTTGGGGGGTAGTACTCTCAATCTATGTCATAATATTTGTCTCATAATATTTTTCGACAAATATCAAAAAGAACTAGCTACCTAGCTTAAGCCGTTCAAAACATTGATTTTTGAGAGTCCATTTAGGGAGGTTTCCGGGGTAAATGTTACCCCCATACGTATAAATATTTGTCTCTTAAATATTTTCCTAATATGAAAAGAAACTAGCACCCTAGCTTAAGCCGTTCAAAAAATTAATTTTGGGTGTCCATTTGGAGGGTTTGTGGGTTGGTGGTACCCTCTAACTATATCGTAGTATTTGTCTCCTAAATATCTGCTGATGTAAAAAAAAAAAACTAACGCCATAGCTTAAGCCGTTCAACAAATTGATTTTGGGGAATCCCAGCGGATGGTACCACCAAACTATGTCAAAATTTTGTCTCATAAATGTCTACTAATATCAAAATAAACTAGAGCCGTAGCTCAAAAGGGCATTCAGGACGTTTATTTCAAAAATTTCACTGTGAAACCAGAGCTCTATTGCATTAAACCATTTAGATTTAGCAGAGGTGGATTCCTTGAGGACGCTCTTGGCCTCAAAGACACATTTTGAAGTCCTTGGCTTCGAAGGTCAAGTCCTTGGCCTCGAAGTCTCAAGTCCTCGAAATTTTCCCTGTCCTCAGCTCGAGGACAGCACTATTTTTGAATTGTTGAAAGTTTGTAAAACGCATGAAAATTTTCTTTGTAGACCTTTTTTTTTGGAGAACACCTGAAAAAAGATTTTGAAGACCTTTTTTTTTGGAGAACACTTGCGCCTGTGTCCTTGGCCTTGACCTCAAACATTCCTGTCCTTGGCCTCGAGAGGGTCTGTCCTCGGAAGGGTTGTCCTTGATCTTGGCCTCGGATTTTTTGTGTCCTTGGCCTTGGCCTCGAGCTTTGTGTCCTCGACTCCACCTCTCTAAATTAGCATATTTCTAACCAGCATTATGACTTCATAGTGGGCTCCGGACGTCTTTCAGCCGATTTCTAAGAATTGAGAAAGCACAAATGTAACAGTTCGCTCGCCTACTACGCTTTCCTCCAGCCCAAAGTCTACTATTTCCAATAAAAAACCCAGTAGTTATTTCAAAAATATGCAATATTACAATAATCGAAAAAAAATTGGAAACTCTAATATTCAATTTATAGTGAAAAGACCCAAAGTCATTTTAACTAACGTGACTTTGAAAAGACCCACCCATAAAAGTCCTTATGACGCAACAGAGGTAAAAAAGGACATTTTTAACAATGTAGTAAACATACTGCATATTTAATATTCTGTGATACAGCTCTTTTCGAAGAAATAATGTCGCAGCAGTGGCGAGCCGTTGGCAACACTGCATCCGATTTGACCGGCTCGAGATTTGAACCTCAGACGTTCCGCTTCAGAGACGAACGCGTTACTGCTCGACGACTCAAAATTTGGTACAAACATACAACTGATTAATCTAAAACTGCTGCAAAAATTTCATGTAGTTAGGGACTAGGGTTAGACAGAGTTTACTGTTTGACTTACGTTTAGGTTTACTTTTTGATTTACGATGTTAAATTGAATAATCCTTTGCTGTCTCTCGGATTTCAAAAAACTTTTTCACGCGCCTTTACGCAATTCAAAACTTGTATTGACATCAAAAAAGATCAGTTAAGTTACGGAGACGTAAACGTGGGCGTAGACGGTTTTCTGTAAAAAACACACACGTGCAGTCAGGGCTTGCGAGAGGGGGTTCAGGGGGTACGTCGGGCCCGGGCCTAGGGGGGCCCGTGCTCAAGGAGCCCGGAAGAGTTCACGTTTCCGCGTTAAGTTTTGGCATCGCACCATTACATCGTAATCAAACTTGCCTACAGCAAAAATATCAGTCAGCCTATTCAGTACTGGTAATTGGTCGCTATTTTTGCTACACAGCATTTAGGGCATCCAATAGAGGCCGATTTGATTAAAAAAAGAGGAAAAATGTATCAAAAGCCATACACTTGCATTGAAATTAACGTTTTGTTACATTTCTCTGACTTGAGAGCCCTAATTCTACGGTATAATAATGTACGAGGGCCCACATTTCCAGAGATCCAAAAGCATTTCAGCCTCAGAGAGCGGAGTCAAAGTTGACATACTATACTACTATCATTAAGTAACTCTATCTGTATGAGTTTAATAGGTATTTGGCATAGGTGGGCAAGTTAATGCAAAACGTCAGCTTCGTTAACCACTAGTCCGTTAACAAACTTCACTCCTCCGTTAACGTTAATCCGTTATTTTCAGCTTTGATTAACGGAAGTTAATAAAGTCCGTTAATCCGTTAACATTTTGCGTGTAATTTACATTTCTTTTTATTCACTCGCTTCTAGAACACGTATTGACGCTGTTGAGCTGATTGTAAAAAAATATTTATTGCTATGGTGGTCTTTATGTGTGTTTGGAAGTTACATTTTACAGTCCAATCTAATTTCACGATAAAAACAAGTTCAGGCGCGTAGCCAGAAATTCGCCATGGGGGGGGGCTGGTTTGGGGGTGTTGGGGCGGAGCCCCCAGCCGCCGGAGGCCAATGGGGTCTGGGGGCGAAGCCTCCTGCCGTCGGAGGCTGGGGGTTTGGGGGCAAAGCCCCAGCCGCCGGAGGCACGGGGGTTTTGTCCCCAGCGCTCGAAAATTTTGCATTTTTTTGCAAAAATAACTTAATTTTAGGGCTATTTTGATTAAAAAATAATGCTTTTAAAATGTGGCTTAGAAATTGGCAGTGCAAACATGATTAAACTGGTTGCATAAATGTGCTATTTTGGAGGGGGCAAATGCTAAAATTTTAGTTCTCTTATTTAGATGCTGGTAAATTATAAAATCGAATATTTCAATAAAGCTCACACGGAATAATTATTTCGTATACAGTTTATAGAGAAAAATAATTGGGGGGGGTAATGAAACGAAATTTGAGAGAAATTGGCATAGGTGGGCACAAGTCCGTGAATCGTTAATCCGTTAATAACGAAGCTAACTTTTTCATTAACTCGTTAATCCGTTAAAAAGTTTTTTCATGTTAACGGACTAAATTAACTTTCGTTAAGTTATGTTAACTTCCGTTAGGTTTTTATCGTTAATAGGCTGTCTTGCACCATTTATTCATCGTAATGGTACAAACCAGTTTACACTGGTAACACTTGTTGCGTATTAGCACGAGTTTTATAGAAGAGAGCGAACAAAGGAGCTCTTTTTTGTGACAAATAATACGCTGCAGCCTCAAAGGTCAATTAATTATCGCTGTTTGCAATTTCCAAAGATTTTCCGATCGCAGCTTCACTTATACATTTGAACTTATTTTAGTCTTGAAAATAGATTAGACTGTAAAATGTCACTTCCTAAACACAAAAAGACCACCAGAGCAATAAAAATTTCCTTAAAATCAGCTCAACAGCGTCAATACGTGTTGTAGAAGCGAGTGAATAAAAAGAAATGTAAATTACACGCAAAATGTTAACGAATTAACGGACTTTATTAACTTCCGTTAATTAAACCTGAAAATAACGGATTAACGTTAACGGAGGAGTGAAGTTTGTTGACGGACTAGTGGTTAACGAAGCTAACGTTTTGAATCAATTTGCCCACTTATGGAAATTGGTAATTAACAATACTGAGTAGTCCCCCTCCCTACTTCTTAGTTTATAGTATATTTGTTGATGACCCTATGTTTAGCATTTTTACACTTGCGATCAAATTCGATTGCGTGTTTTTGACGATTTTTCAAAGTTTTTATTTATTTGTTAGTTTTTTTTCAACAAATTATCCCCCATCGTAAATATATGTTTCAAAAGATGTTTTAAATCACTATTTAGTACACTCTAGTACATTTAACGATCTTAAACGTGCTAAAAACGTAGTGTTTTTCTCATTCTGCATTTTGGTCGGCATGCCAATGGGGGGCTATAGCCCCCCCCTCCCCCCGCCCCCCTGACTACGCTACTGAACAAGTTCAAATGCGCAACGAAGCTGCGATCGGAAAATCTTTGGAAATTGTGAACAGCGATAATTAATAGACCTATGAGGCTGCAGCTTATTATTTGCCTCAAAAAAGAGCTTCTTTCTTCGCTTTCTTTTATAAAACTCGTGCTAATACGCAACAAGTGTTACCAGTGCAAACTGGTTTGTACCGGTACTATGAATGAAAGGTGCAAGATATTAACGATAAAAACCTTAACGAAAGTTAACAGAGCTTAACGGAAGTTACTTTAGTTCCTTAACAGCACTTAACGGAAGTTAATTTAGTCCGATAACATGAAAAAACTTTTTAACGGATTAACGAGTAAATGAAAAAGTTAGCTTCATTATTAACGGATTAACGGACTTGTGCCCACCTATGGTATTTGGGTTTGTGAAGTTTATGATTGCAGATGACTTCTTAAAACTTTTATCAGTAAAATATTTGGATTTGCAGTATTAAAGTTATTATATTGTATAATATTGCGTCAATGTCATCATCCCCCACTTCACATACTTTTTTTTTATGTATATTATACATAAAAAAAAGTATGTGAAGTGTATGATGATGACATTGACAGAGGTGGAGTCGAGGACACAAGGCTCGAGGCCAAGGCCAAGAACACAAAAAAAATCCGAGGCCAAGGCCAAGGACCAAAGACACAAATGTAAGTGTTTTCCTAAAAAAAAAGTTCTTAAAATTTTTTTTCGGTCGATCTCAAAAAAAAAAAAACGGTGTAGAAAAACATTTTTCACCCGATCCACAAAATTTTAAGCATTCAAAAAATAGTGCTGTCCTCGAGTCGAGGACAGGGCAATTTTCGAGGACTTGAGGCTTCGAGGCCAAAGCCAAGGACTTGAAAATGTGTCCTCGAGGACTCCACCTCTGATGTATATCACGTTTTCTGCTTGTCAATTTAAGCAAGTTTGGTGATGGGATGTTGATAATGCTGTATTTTACCCTCGAGAAACGTAAAAAGTGCTAAAGCTTCCGGGGCTCCGCCCCGGACTTCGCTGGGAGAGCTCACAGCGTTCCCCCAGACCCCCTTGCTGGATTCAAACCAATTTTATGTCTAGTTGTGTTTGTCATAGGCCCTAACTGTGTGCAAATATCGTTATCCCCTCACTTTTAAATGAAGATCTATACCCAGCGGACAAAAAATGATTTAAAGGCATGGGCCCTGATAAGGCTTGGGGGGCCCAATAAAGATTTGGGGGCCCGGTATCTACCTTCGTACCCCCAGGAAAATTTTCTCTCTGAGGCCCTGCGTGCAGTATGTTCAACAGTTAAGAGACATGCAAATTACAGCAATTTAGCTGCGACGTAGACCTACGTCAAATAAAAAAAAACTTCAAAATTTATCAGTAACCAACTTCAGTTCGAACATAGTTCAAATGCGTAAATCATTCTTTAAAACACATTTATTGCCAACTAAGTTCATATCAACAAACACTTGTAGCGTCGTCCGCTACAATCAATCAGTCAACTAACCACAAGTGATAAATATGTGCAGTAGCGTAGCCAGGGGGGGTGGGGGGCTTAGCCCCCCCATTGGCATGTCGATCTAAATGCCGAATGGGAAAAACACGACGTTTTTAGCACTTTTGAGACTGTTTTATGCATTGGAGTGGACTAAATAGTGATTTAAAACATCTTTTGAAACATATGTTCAGGGGGGGGGGGCTAATTTGTCAAAAATAAAACCAACAAATAAATGAAAACTTTGAAAAATGGTAAGAAATAAGCAATCAAATTTGATCGCAAGTGTAAAAATGCTAAACTGCTAAACATTGGTGTCATCAACAAATATACTATAAACTAATGAATTGGCCTAGGGGGGGGGGGGGGGGGGCTATTCAGTATTAGTTAATTACCAATTATTTCTCCCAAATATCTTTTCATTATCCCCCCCCAATTATTTTTCTCTATAAACTGTATACGAAATGGATTTCTCCGTGTGAGTTTTATTGAACTATTCGATTTTATAATTTACCAGCATCTAAACAAGAGAACTTACATTGTACCATTAGCCACCTCCCAAATAGCCCATTTATGTCACCAGTTTAATCTTGTTTGCACTGCCAATTTCAAAGCCACGTTTTGAAAGCATTATTTTTTAATCAAAATAGCCCTAAAATTAAGCTATTTTTGCAAAAAAATGCAAAAATTTTCGAGTGCTGGGGGCTCCGCTCCCAAACCCCGTGCCTCCGGCGGCTGGGGCTCCGCCCCCAGACCCCAAACAGCCCCCCCCCATGGCGAATTTCTGGCTACGCGCCTGAATATGTGGAATCGATGGCTTTATAAATCAGTCAGTCAGAATGCTCAAAGACTCCGCAGTCGAGTCGGTTAACCCAATGACATAAAACTAGTTTTATGTCATTGGTTAACCGCAATCGGACGCATCATTTTGACACCGGATGATGCTGCACGCTTTATCATGAATTTGCTGTTAATTATACCACTTAAGACGAAGTATGGAGTTGTGCGATGTTAAAAAAAATTTGTGAAAGTTGCCAAAGTGGGTGTTGACAAAGGTAAATTTGAACCCCTTTAATCCAGATATTGACAAAATGCATCCCATTTTCGAGTAGAGCGTTAAATTCCCGTTTTAAATAACCCTGTCAAGTAGATGGCTCTATGTAAAGGTAGTATGGTAGCATCATCAGAATAAGTTTGAAATAAAACAAAACATAGAGTTGTACGATGTTGAAAAAAACTTGCAAAAGTCGCGTCTATTTTTCTTTTTTCACTACGCGAGAGGCGGGGTTGTGACCAAAATTGGCGCCAATTTCGATTGGCAGTTTCAACTGCTAATGGAAGTTGGCGTTTTAACAACTGCCAATTTTTTGGCAGTTGGCACTGCCAATCGAAATTGGCGTTTTAGCAACTGCCAATTTTGTTGGCAGTTGGCATTGGCAGTTGAGCATTGGCAGTTGGCAGTTGTGCATTGGCAGTTGGCAGTTGAGCATTGGCAGTTAGCGCTTGGCAACTACCATCAAAAAGGTGGCGATTGTTAAAACCAATAATTGGATGGCTGTTCTATTGACAGGTGATCCTGCTAATTGGCAATATTTAACTTTGTAATAGTTTGGGTCTGAAGGTCAATCCTGCAAAATGCGAGCTAATCAGTTTAAATTCTATCATTGATGTGAATGTTTTGAAAATGTTTGAGGAGATTGCTCCTGAAATTAAATCTGTTAAACATGGAAACATGACCCTTCTTGGCGCACCAGTTATGCCATCTGCTGTTGATATGGCATTAGAATCTAAATTATGTGCTCTTTCGAGATTATTGGAGCAACTAGATCAAGTGGATGCACATGATGCTTTGTTTTTGCTTAGGAATTGTTTTGCAATTCCAAAGCTCACGTATGTATTGAGGACATCAGCTTGCTTTCAGTCTCCACTTTTGAAATCATACGATTCCAAGATTCGCTGTGCTTTGGAAAAGGTGCTAAACATTCAACTGTCAGGACTGTCATGGGAACAATGCACATTACCGGTTCGGTTTGGAGGATTGGGCATTCGTTCAGCAGAAGACATAGTTCTTCCTGCATTCCTATCTTCAATATATGTGTGTGCTGCAAGCATGCCAGATATTTTCCATATCACATCATCAGGAATTCAGGATCCTTGCTTTTCCTTGGCATTCTTAAGTTGGTCTGAGAAATCTAACATTCTTTTTTCTCCGCAACATCCACAAAAACAGAAATCTTGGGATATTCCACTCTGCCAGCTGAAACTAAACCATTTGTTGGAAGCATCAAACACCATTCTTGACAAGTCAAGACTTTTGGCTGTTTCTGCTCCTCATGCTTCACATTGGCTTAATGCAATCCCAATACCTTCACTTGGATTAAAAATAGACAACAGATCACTGAGGATTGCTTGTGGGCTTAGGCTAGGTTCACCTTTGTGCCAACCTCATGAATGTATTTGCGGCACTCAGGTAGAATCCACTGGAGTCCATGGTCTCAGCTGTAGGAAGAGTGCGGGAAGATTCTCCAGACATTTTCATGTAAACAACTTGATAAGGAAAGCATTGGAGTCTGCACATGTTCCTACGATATTGGAGCCGCAAGGTGTATCGCGCACAGATGGAAAAAGGCCAGATGGAATGACAATTTTTCCGTGGAGAATGGGAAATTGCATGGTGTGGGACTTTACGTGTAGCGACACCTTTGCCCCAAGTCATCTTGAGGTCTCTTCTAATCACTTTGGAAAAGTGGCAGAACGGGCAGAGCAGGCCAAACTGACAAAGTATGAGCAGCTGGAACGTGATTTTGAGATTGTGCCTATTTGTGTGGAAACAATGGGTCCATGGGGTCCAAGTGGTTTAAAATTTGTTCGTGAGGTTGGCAGAAGGATTTCAGAGGAGTCTGGCGAACCCAGGTCTACTGTTTTCTTGATGCAAGCAATTGGAATGGCAATACAACGAGGAAATGCTGCCAGTGTTTTGGGAACTGTGTGCAAGGGACAACATCTGGAAGAGATGTACTATTTGTAATGTTGCAGTCTCCGTTTTCGTTTGTGTGCTTAGCGATATCTCTATTTTAGTTTTGGTTAATTTTTTTTTTTTTTAGTGTTTTTTTTACAGATATCTGCATAAAGTTATCCTTGATTTATTTGCATAGACTATTCACTGTGTGTGTATGTGTATTTTAAATGTGATGACTTATAACTACATTAACATGTAATAACAAATTTTGTGGAATTGTTTTTGAGGTTAGGTTTGGATTTTTGCGTGTACACTTAATATAGGTAATTCATTTGTTATCGATTTGATTTTAATTTGTTTGTTATTTATTAGATCTTAAATGATTCAGCTTGCAAGATAAATATTTTGTGGGTTTTGTTATGATGTAAATATGTAGGTCTCAGCATAAGGTGTAATGTAAATGCTTATCTGGATCAGTTATGCTTATCTTGTAACTATTATTTTTATCTGTGATGTGAATGCTTAGTTATGCCTTGATTTGTACAGTATTTTTCAATCGAATTGTTACCAGTATTGTTTTACGCCACTAGGTAATGTGTAGAGTTTTTATGTACCTATATCTTAAACTAACAATATTATTTTATTTTTCATATTCTTGGTACCGTGTTTTATGTAAAATTTGACACTTAAAAATTTTTCTGGTTTTACTATATGTTGGATTATTTATTATCTATATATATGGATTCTTAATTTTTGTGACATTGATGACCATACTGGATGGCTGACAATCTTTGAATGGAATATTGGTAACTTAACTTATTTATACATTTACGATAAATTTTTACTTGGTGCTAATCCTTTGTTCTATCGAGCATCTGTAGAAAAAAAAAAAAACTTTGTAATGACATTTTATTTGCTTTTGAGAAAGTATTATGTTTCAAGTTTCAAGTTTATTTAACCATACGCAAAAATACGCAGGAAGGACACAGCGAAAAGACCACCAGGTCATCTAGGTCAACTGCACCTTTATGGCAATACTTCTACACTTATGGCGGTAAACTTAATTTGAAAAAATGAAAATAAATAACACAACACATAAAGGAAACAAAAAAAAAAATGCATGAAATGAATGCATGAAAAGAAGATATTTTGTTGACCCCTAAAGTTTTAAATGAATGTTTTAATTAACTTAATTTAACATGAAAATTATTTGGTCAGATGTGTTTTAAAACTGCAGAAATTGTTGTTTTTGTCACCTGCCACCTTTTTGGTGGTAAGTGAGGATTGTTGTCATCACAGATCATGCATTGATGCATACCGTATTAATAATACCTATCATATACCAATTTGAAATGTGCCACATTTGGTATGGTACACCCAGTAAAATAGCCTATTAGTATTAGATGGTACTGTACCAGTAGGAAATAGAATGCTTTTGCAGGTGTAATCAGACTCATTCTGGAATAAACACGCTTTGGGGTGGAAAAACAAAAATATTCACATTAAACGATTACAGATTCTGAGATTGTATTAGTAGATGATCTGATGATGACCAAAAATAAAAGTTTAAAGCTATACGTCCAATTTAGACATCGTTACTTTTGAAAAATCTATTTTCTTTGATTCCTACAATATCAAAAACTTAATTACGGTAAACAACTTATGACATGTTCATATAAAAATCACCAGGAGAGCACGAGCTAAATGCATGTGCGACAACAGCGACACATTGCTTAGTGAATTACGGTACCGGTACTTAAAAAAGTTAGCCTATTGTGATTAGTTGGAGTTCTAGCAAAGGTAAAGTCCTTTAAACACTAAAGGTGTGTTTACACTGGATGTGAAGCAAAGGTTGGCAAATCTGAAATGTCGCCAACTTTTGCATTTTGTGAGTGGTCACCCATGACTAATGTCACTCTCAAAGGTTGCCAGCCTTTGCAATTGCTAATGTTTGCTTCATACATCAGGCCAGCTCTGATAACCTGCCTTTCATTGGATTCAATTTGCAGGAAGCGTTGTATGCTTTAGTTTTGAAGTGATATTCTGTATTACTCATTAGAGCTATCATAGACTATCACTATGTTTTGTCACAGTGTACTCGAACGTGAGGAAGGTTGAGTTTGTGTTATTGTAGGCCTAGTAATGGTATGCTATCACGTCATAATCGTGAAGGAAAAAGTTTATAGTACTAGTTGCCTTAATACCGAAACAAATTAAACATGTTAATTGTTAGGCAGTGTCTGCTGCATCGGCCCGGTTTCCAACATCTAATCGCTGCTGCACCGGCGGCGGCGGTCGTTTTCTTTTGCTGTTCAATTTACTATCTCTCAGGCTGGCATCGCTGCCCGAACCCTAACTCTAATAATTAGATTTTAAAGAAAAAATAAGGAGTATGAAGCGAAATAGCTCTCTAGCGCTATTTTTAAAAAGCGTGTCCTGCAGGTATCGATATCCCAACCCTCGGCATTGCAGACAAGCGTCCTAACCACTACGCCATCAGGGCTTTGAATTCGATGTGCCAAAGTGCTGTATTTAAATCGAATCAATGCGAAAAACGCAATCCGGTGCACCAGCGATTTGATGTCCGAAACCGGGACGATGCAGTAGACACTTCCTAATTGTTATGGTACTGGTACCAGGGTACAGGATTGAGCTTAAACAGTTGTTTGTGTTAGCTGGTTAGAGCTGTTTGTGAAGATTCCCGTTAGGGATGTCTATTTCAAAATATCGAATCCTATGGAACTGGATCCTATTTTGAACCGGTTCCGTTTTTAGGATTCGGTTTAGGTGTGAAGAAAAACTGCAAGCGATAAATCTTTTCAGACGTTGCGCATCAGCATGTATGTATAATGCCAACACACGCTGCACTACACTGCTACATGTGGTCTAATCGCATGTCTTGATTACTATGCTGGCACACACTTGCGGTCTTGATTAATGGGCTTACATGTTGGAGCCTTGAATATTCTGCACTACTATAAAGCTTTATTGAACTCCCTTTAAACACTGGCATAGCTAGGAAAAAAATTGAGGGAGGCCGTGAGTGTGGAATGTACTGTTTGTACATGTTTTGGAGTTTATTTTTTCCTCTGTTTGTAAGATTTAAGAAGGTCATGCCTCCTTTTAGACCCTGAAACGCCACTGCCTGTACATGCTTCGGTTTTTTCAGGCCAGCAACTAGAAGCAAGTGCTTAGGGAGGGCAAAATTATTTTAAGAGGGGGAGCAAATCAATATATATGCCAGTATATATACACTACACATGTATTATTGACTGATTTTCTTTTGGAGGGCTAAGCCCCCCTCTTTGCGGGCCTGTTTTCTTTCCCTAAAATGAAGTAGAAATGATGGTTAAAATTAAAACCAAAAATTCAGAGAAACTGATGAAGCATTGCAGAATTAGAATATCCCATTGTCATGTGATTTTTAGTGCTGGAATCCTTTTACTGGCTATACATTCATTAAAAATGAAACAAAATGTTGGACTTTTTTTGTTTTGCAGTAGTTGAGCAGTTACGTGCTGAATTGATATCAAAATAGTACTGACAGCCATTTTATAGATTTCGGATTCGGTTAAGAATTTGGAATTCTGGATTTGAAAAAAAAAGATTCTGAATTATTCTAGAATACATAATTGTTCTGAAATGGACATCCCTAATTCCCATTGCCAATGTTATAGGTGAATCTGAAAGTTGAATTTGTCATCAATTATGTATATACTGGTAGTGAAGTTTTGCAGTTAGTTTGAGAAAAAGTCAGCCTCTGAAATTATGTTCAGTTATTTATTTGCATATTGATAGTTCTGTGCAAAGTTGGAATTTAAACCCTAAATCAAAATTTTATTAATAAAGTGAGTATTATAATTAAATAAAAGAAAATACGTAAAAATAATATTCGGCTTATTTAATTTCTGCAGTGGACTCCTACTGACAGCAACAAACTCCGCATCTCAAAGTCAGCTCAAAAAGGATACCAAAGCAATGATAATGACCTGCTCAAATTCTGTTGAAAGATCAAGTATTGTTATGAGAAATTAGAACAAATTTACAGCCTTAGCTGCCTTGATATAGTTGATGATATTCAAACTTAGCCTGGCATTGTATGTAGTTTTCCTAAAGGCTAACAAGGTAAAATACTGTAGGCCTACGAACTTGGCCAGCTTAAGTTGGATAGCCTAAGGCTATCCTGCATCTAACAATGCCAAAATTCTATTCTTGGCACTGATACTGGATACTATGCAAAATCATATACAGTAAATATAGGCCTACTGTTTATGTCATTTCCAAACAAACTTCCAAGTGCAACTCTAAAAATCCAGTCAGCCATTTAGTATTAATATCCTTTTAGATTGAGTATCCTATTAAATAATTCAATATTCAGATTAATAAGCCTACAAGCAAGAGAAGTTGAGCAACTGCTTACAAAAGTTTGACCCTTTGCAAGTTGTTGATGATGTCACATTTTAGTTGCTTTGTGTCTTAAGCGTATCTTTAAGGTTTACAGTATTAAAATTTGAATTTAAAAGGTATTAACAGCCACATGCTATTTTCCACTTGCATCTGTGCTATGGTTTAATTAGGCCTTGGAGCTCAAGTTAAAAAACTTATTGTAGCAGTATTTAAAAAAAACTATGTAGCCTATTTTACAAAATGAGGCTAGAAAAATTGTAGAATAAGTTACCTACTATGATCAAATATCACAATTTTATGCAAAATTGTATACCCTTGAAGTTACAGTAGTTTGTATGGTCTTTTTTGACTGAAAAAAATCACTATTTGCATGTAAAATGAAAATGCTGCCAGATCAATCTGATAACTACCTCATTGAAGCGAGTCGGTTGTACAAAAAGTATGCAAGAGCAGTGTTTCCTCTAAGCCCAAAAAAGTGCGAAATATTTTTCAGTAATTTTGCACACATTTTTCACAAGTGCAAAACAGCATTTACTTCCAGTGTTTTTTATCTTCACAAGTGTGAAACGACATTTAATTTCGGCGTTTGTTTTTTGTCAGAGCCCAAAAAATTGCTGAAAGTATCGGATCTGCAGCATGATGACCTTTTTTTTTTGAGATCGCTTGCCAAATCACCGAAAAAATCGGTTTGCAGCACGGCACGATGACCTTTTTTTTCTGTTTAGAGATCGGTATTTTGTAGCATCACAAAGCCAAAACTAAGGCATTTTCGCAAAAACTTTTGGACACTTTCGCACTTTTTCCGGCACCTACGCAGTAGAGGAAAGCTTAGAGGGAACAC
The DNA here is from genome assembly GCA_963965965.1 of Trididemnum nubilum. Classification (NCBI taxonomy): domain Eukaryota; kingdom Metazoa; phylum Chordata; class Ascidiacea; order Aplousobranchia; family Didemnidae; genus Trididemnum; species Trididemnum nubilum. The sequence continues at coordinate 77,260 of CAWYPQ010000155.1, forward strand.
AATACAAAAGTTTGATTTTTCCAAATAAGTTTTGATTTTAAGTATTATTGCAATTTAACTTTCAAATGGTTTTAAAAAAGTGAGAAATGTTATCGAAATTACATTAAAATGGTTACTTTGTTTTGCAAAATCACAAAATTGCTCAAGTTTCATTACTTCCACAAATTCGTAGACTTCTCTAAAACTACTAAATTTTTATCATATCATATATTGTTGTAAGATATTTTCCCTTGATCCAACACTGAACAAATCGCTGTTTTCTGAAACAAAAAACAGCTTAGTGGCACTGGTAACATTGACCTGTAACCAAGAAATAGAGACTGCTCTCCAGAAAATATGCCATCGACACCTTCAAGTACAACTATACCTATACCAATGGGCCTACTTCAATGTTTAGTGACAGTAAGTTGCGTGAAAGAATGCCATCATGTTGTAACTATTTTGTAGTATGTTTGTGTAACCCAACTGCAATGTATGGCATGCACATTTCAGATTTCAATGCGTTCAATTTTTGCTTAAAAAATTTCAAAACGTTTTAAAATTTGTTGATAATTTTTTTGTGATGTGACATGGAAAAAGCATTTCATTTAAATGCTATATCAAATATTGTGAAAGAATTTACACTTAATGAAGTACTGGCATAGGCGTCAATTATGGGGGGCCGAAGGGCGGTGCCCTCTCAGTTCTCACTGAAGGGGGCAAAATATGTCTGACCCCCTGGGTTTTCTGGCAAGTAATACCCACAAGAAATCGGAAATTACAGACTGAGATAGATCCAAAATGCAGCAAAGACTTTTTTTTTGGTCTTCACCTGAACTTGGGGGCAAAATTCTGGACTGAAATAGAATTATTAAGTTTAACCAAACTTCTCAAAAACATTTCGCCCCCTCGAAATTTGCTTAATCCACAAAGAATCGACGCCTATGAGTACTGGAATAAATAGTGAAATGCTGTTTTGTATTTGTTAAAGAAGCTTGGTGTTGGAGTTTTATGAGGTGATTCTAACAGTGTAAAAGAGTAACGTGTGATTTTGCAACTTCAACGAGCTGTCTAAGAATAACTAATTGCACTTCATTGCAAAAGAAAAATCCTTATCACTAGCCGTGAGCTTGTGAGATCTTCTTTTGCCTACCTTTTAAGCAACACATTAAAAATTGATGTTCATTAGGTTGAGGCTATTGTATCAGGTTATTGCTGTCAGAGATGTTGCAAGAAGACTTAAGGTCAGCATTACCGTGTTTCCTCGAAAATAAGACAGGGCTTATATTAATTTTTACTCCAAAATATGGCACTAGGGCTTATTTTCGGGGGATGTATTATTTTGATATATCAAAAAATGAAGTTACAAAGTAAAAATTACGAGATTTTAAATAAACAGAAATTACGAAAAAAGATCTACATTTACTTGCCATTAACATGTTTTTTATTCAGAAACTCATTAACAACAATTTATTCAAGAACATACACCGCATTAAATGATAGGATGGCATACACCGCATTAAAGCAGTTTGAATAAATATAAACAAAGAATGTTTGACTCTTTCGTCTTTCTGCTGCTCTCAATTAGGGCTTATTTTAAGGGTAGGGCTTACATTAAAATCATCCTCAAAAATCACGCTAGGTCTTATTTTGCGGGTAGGTCTTATTATCGGGGAAACACGGTAGGCATTTGGAAATAATGTGTTTTGTTATGGTGTCTTACAGTTTGGATAAAGCCACATTCATATTATTGTTGGATACCACCAAACCCATCTTTTCTTGACCATGCTTTGTTTAAAATGATTTATTTTATTGGAACTGTTGTACATCCATGTTATCCTCCGTAACAAAAGTAGTAAATAAGTAGCCCCTACATCCAACAAAAATTCATATGGATGATTTTGATTTCAAAATTTGACAGCAGATATTACTGTGTTTGAAATTTGTAACATTATTCTATTTGCCAAAGATGCTGTTCCCTGCAATGACAATTGTTCTTCAAAATCAACTGGCAGAAGTCATTACCATTCAAAATTTTGTCAGTGCACAATCGGACCGCCGATATTTATACATTGAATCAATTTCATGGTAAGAATGTAAATTAAAACAGAAGTTTTTATTGTAGTATTATTGCCTATTGCAGGAGTTATCAACTTTTGGTGTTATGGAGCCCTTGAAGAGGTTGACCATTATTTATGAAGCCCCACAATAAATTTCTAAATAAAAACAAAAAAGTAAACGAATACCTTGCAGAACCCCTGGGTTTCTCTAGTGGATCCCTGGGGCTCTGGTAGGAGCACTATGAGAACCTATGGCCTATCGAATGTTAGCAACTTTGTTTAATAATATGTTGAGAGAATTTTTCACACAATTTACAAAAAAACTTAATAATCGAAAGCTACAGCAGTACTTTTCAATCTATTTATACTGTAACCTTTTTTTTCACCACGCAGTAAATCTATTGGCCTTTCTAAAATTCGGTTCTTACAGTATGGATGCATTGCTATAAAAAGCATACAAATTTACAGTACTGATTGCATGGCAGTTTGATTTAATTTTATTAAAAACAGTAAAGCCCTAATTTTTAATTTATCCAAAGTAAATTTAAACTACCAAAATTTTTTAACGTTTCGGACTTGGCTATTTTCATCATCAAAAAAATTTGAAAAAGATTTTATTTCTATTGGAATAAGATTTTATTTTTACTGATGATGGACATAGCCAAGTCCGAAACGTTTAAAAAATTTTCTATTTTGAATCAGGCTTTACTGTTTTTAATCGTAGACATAGCCAAGTCCGAAACGTTTAAAAAATTTTCTATTTTGAATCAGGCTTTACTGTTTTTAATCGTAAAAATTTAGATTACATGTGTGTGATTTTCACAGCACCTACAAATAGTGCTCGATGCCAAAGCGAAGCTAGTTGAAACTATTAAACATGAGCTAGATTGTGTGACCAATGATTTTTGGGACTTGTACCGTTGTTATTTAAACACAAGGTTTTAGTACGCGTGATAGTGTACGTATTTTGTAATATTTAAAGTAAATTTGTGGTAATGTTCTTGTTTGTTTTATTTAGTACATACATCTACCATCAAAACACATTGCAGTGGTAGGTCCGTTTAGATCTGAATTGGAGAATTCTGCAAGTGCGTCTGTCGCTTTCAGGTAAACTCTAATAATATATGTTGAGGCCCAAGTTTTTGGAAGGATTTATTAATTTTCAAGGTCGTATGTTGCTTCAAAAGTAGTAGCATGGCTTAAACTCTCAAGGCCTAAGAATAGCATAAAGTTATTATTATGAAACTTCTGGTTTATTGTTTAAATCATAGGAGAAAAAAATATAAAAATTTCGGTTGATTGTTGTAGAGTACCATTTTTAAAGCATCGGACTGATAAAGCACACTGTATCTTATTTCTACTCGTTTTACGAGAAAATTTATTTTTTCTGGCTGATGTTATTCAATTTGTCAATTTTCAGTAATTTTCTGCAATTAAGGTCTATTGACGAGGAGCTGAAGGAAGTAAATTGGCAGCCGGTGATAATATCGCACCCACAGCAGCAAGACGGCTGAAATCGCGGAATATATATGTTGGAGGTAACTAAGATGTAGCGTGATCACTGGTCATGATGCAGAGCGCCCCCCAAAAATTGATTACTTTGATTGGCCTGGTAACAACAACAGATTTAAATGTTTTTTTAAAGTTGGATTGTCTTTGAAAAGCAAAACTGTTTTAGTCTTTCACTCATCCAGATATTTTCCGATGTTGTTTAGACCTATTTTAAAATATTATGTTGTTATGCAAACTGTACATGAAACGGCGATGAAAATCGTCCAACTATGGTTAAGACTCCTGACTGAAAATGGCAGGCCTTTAGCCGTTTATGGTTGCAGACCAGTCAAGTCCGTGTAGCAGTAGATCAATGCTCTCATGCCTGTATTGAGAAGATAATGGATGTTTGCATATCCAAAAAGGTTTGTGTTTTACAGATTGCGAGAAATTTGCTGAGCGAGTTGTCAAAATTTCCAATGCAAGTCTGCTTTGGAAACACTCAACCATACTTGCTCTAGCTCAGATTACGATATGCATGCCGAATATTGGCTACATCAGGTAAATAGAATAGGACGCATTGTAAAAATGAGAAGAACGAAATTAAATTATTGGTATAATGTAATAGGGCGTTTAAACAGAGTAATTTCGGATCCACTACAAATGCGCCAAATCGCATTTCGAGCCTGCATTAGCGCTTTTCGTACTGAAAACTATAGGCCTTAAGCGCTAATCGTGCGGAGAACAATGTATCATTTAAAAGTAATGAACCAAGCTTACGAAGACTAAAAAAGAAAGTAAAAGGCGAAAATTGTTTGATTTTTACGATTCGGACTGTTTTCTGTTGTTGATTTGGTAAAGAATTGCAAAACCATATTTTAAAAAAGTTTTGAAAGAGTATATGAACAAAGAATATATGAACAACTACGAGTATATAGAACATCAAACCAACAATAAAGTACGTTACGAAAAATAAACTTATGGTGTAGTTTGCGATTCAAATCTGTTTGTTGCGTAGGGAATTCAGAAAATTAATTGTGGTAATGCAAATACATTTAACTGCTTTCGATAGTAAGCAATTAAGCATTGACTGAGCTAAAAATGCGAATTGCAAAATCGAAACTAATCTACGGATAGTACCAGATATTTTAACTCTTTGCCAAAGCTATATGCTGCGAAAAATGTATAACAAACCAGCGGTGAACTTAACTTAATCCGGTAATATGGAAAAGTAATTTTTGGGCAAAGGAATGTTTTGCCGTCATTTCGTTTCGAAAGTTTGCTTAAACACTAAATAAGTTTGTTTTGGCATTTGTTGTTAATACTCTATATCCCATCAGTTAAACATCTAAACTTGCGTTGCGGCATTGAGCTGTTGGAAACGTTACATTTGAATTTAGAGTTAAACTTAGAAAATGTTTTGCACGCAGAAAACATGGAGAACGACTGCTGGATGTGTCTCGACGGAAGATCGGGAAGGAAAGAATGGGTATGTTTCCCTGACTTTCTGAGGAAGTATTTGAAGTATTGCAAAAAGTTTGTCCCTGGACTTCTCTGTGATAAGTCGATGGTGTAGTTTGCGATGTACTGGGCCCGTGAACATGCCGACGTTTTTGGCAATGAACTGGCACTTATTGAATCTGGCCGTAGTTTACTTGCTCGCCGATGGGATTTCTTCACATTGGCGAAATTGATCTCTTTTTTTATAACATCTAGAAATGCAATACTTGCATGTCTATGCAAAATGAGATGGTTTTCTATGTCTTTAGAGGAAACTGGATTATATCGTTCCGAACCATATGAACCTTCCCAACTTTACCGTCGCAACCTATTTTGTCTATACACTACAGGTTAACTCTTCTTGTAGTACCCCTGACCCTGTGATTCAGTTCCTGAACAGGGATATTGGCAAATGTTCTCCACGATTCCATCGCGCAGTAACAGCAGTAAATGATACGTACATGACGAATTTAATTCACCATCGAATTTGCTGGAAAAAAGATCTTGCACGTAAATCAACAGTGCTTTTGAATCAACAATTCCTTGGATCGTACATTAGTCCAAATGTCACATCAAAAATCTACGAAAAAGAACGTATTCTAGCATCAGATTCCTAATAATTTTAATACTGGTCCCTGTAAATGACGTGTAATTGTGTGTTCACTGTTTAATAACTGCTTCGTGAGAAATCTGTTTTTTGGAATTGCTTTGCATTACCGTTTGAAAGTCGACTTTTCACTTACCACCGTTAATGTTTTTTTATTGTTATTGTTTATTAGGTTGAATGCGATGCATGCGCGCGTTGGTATCATGCGGTGGTGTCGGGTCTACGACAACTGACCGCGAACAACGCCGATTGGCCGAGACGGGCGATCCTAAAAACATTTTACTATCCCCAGAGCCATCTTGCCCAAACCCTCAACTTTGTGGCGAAATCACTGCGACGAAACGGTTGGTTCGGGGACAGTTTGTTCGCGGTCAGTTGACTTGGCTCGGTTGGTGTCAGTGTTGTGAAGGTCAAAAAGGTGATATGGATGTGTCCTTTGCATCAACAAAGAGATGGTTAGTATAGATATTGTTTAAACGAGGACTGAAGGCAAAATCAATGGTAGTGCTTCTTTTTCGTGACCCAGCTGTTCCAGAGTTATTCTACTTCAAACACGATGTAGAGGCCTTTAATGTTACAATTTATATTGGCAACTCTGACGTTGATAGCATTAGCGACGCCATCCCAGTTCTAACGTAACGCAATGCCGCGATTAGGCTACTGCATTGAGTTGCTTCGCTGCACACTAATCAGTTTGATCTTATGGGCACAACAGATCCGAGCTGGTACAAAGAAAAGGCTGTTTGGCGGACATGACTAAAAGGCAGAAAAGTAGGAAAAGGCGGTTGCCAACCCCAACCGCCTTTTAGCACGATTTCCTCCTTTTCCTACTTTTTCGCCTTTTGGTATTGTCCCTGTTTGGCAGCCTAGCGATCTTAGTAAAAATCAAGGTATTAGATACATTTCTGTCTAAGTCATAGCCTAGCGTAGTAATAACGCTTTTATTACTAGGATATGAAGTCAGACTGAGAATAAGACTACCAGTACCCGAGTTTGTTGTATTTGGTTACAGTATTTTGTGACCCTAGATTCCTAGAATGAATTTTTCCAACTAAGTTGCCAACAATGGCCTACTAGCCTTACTTTTACTTGTTCTTAAACGTTTGTTACCTAGGCTACTGTATTTTGTTCTCTTTTTTCCAGCTCGAATCTGTTCTACTGACAAGATCAAGCTGATTAGAGAGCAGCGAAGCGGCTCAATGCAGTAGCTGAATGCGGCGTTGCTTTAGGTTAGAACTGGGATGGCGTCGCCAGTGCTATCAAGGCCTGGGTTGCCAATAAAATTAAAATCAGAGTGGCCCCTACCGGCCCGACGTCGTGGTTGAAGTAGATTATCTCTGGAACGGCTTGGTCAAGAAGGATGGAAATCGACGCCAATCTAGTCTTATGCGATTTGCCTAACTTTACATATACCCATTGATTTTGCCTTCAGACCTCGTTTAATTTTAATTCGCAAGGTTTAAAGTGTTATGTATGTTTATATTTCATTCAGCGATGTAGCCTTAATTCAGGGGCGTCCAACTTTTTTCAGTCGCGGGCCAAATTTGCTGTTCCAAAAGTTTCGTTGGCCAAAATTTAGTCTTTATCTTCTTCGCAAACTAAAGTCTTCCGGTGGATTTCGTGGTGATCTCCGAAAAAAAAAAAGGTCTTCACTCAGATTTGATCGTTTTTTTCTGCCAAAAACTGGGTGAAGACCAAAAAAAAAGTCTTCACTCAGGTTTTGATCGTTTTTTTCTGCCAAAAAGCAAGTGAACACACACACAAAAAAAAGGTCATTCCGATGGATTTTGTGGGATTCTAAAGCAAGTACACAAGAAATTCAAGGACTCGTTTCTGCAACTCACAACGTCAGCGCGGAAGTATCAATCAACCAATTGATGCAGAAACCTTTGGCGCGGGCCACTTGTTAGACGCCCCTGCCTTAATTGATGGGTTCCGATCAAGTGTATATCAAAAATTAGCTTTTTTGCTTGCTGTGACTATTCTGCCTACATAGTTTTTATAAAGTTATTTGGTGAACATTTGTTTAGAATGAAAGGTGTTTAGTGGTGTCAGAAAGTTAGAAAAGTTGCGGAGAAATATTGTGCAATTTGACGTAATTAGGCTACGGCATGTTTACCGACTTTGCTGATTCCAAATGCATGAACGTAGAATGGGCTTGCAATTATAGATGCAACTGAAGAAGTGAACTCCGATTCAATTCCAAAATTTATTGATAAGTTTTTAGTTTGTTTATTTTTTGCGAAACCATCCTTTTATTGAGGTTTAAAGTAAAGCTGAAATTTACTTTGAAGAACTCAACACATGAAACGATCTCATCTTTTTGTTTTCCATTCACATGTTACGTATAGAGCAACAGTTCACATTATGTTACGCCTGCTTATTGCCTAACATTAAAACAGCCGTATATCGAAGAAATAAAACAAAAGCAATCAAATGAATATTTGAAATATAGTTAGGTTGTTTACCTCCTCAGTTGCATACTTTACGCGTATAACTGCAAGCCCGATCCTTTTTTGTGTTCCGTCACACTCATAATGCTTCCCCAACAACTTTAGCGTAAATAATATTGCAATTACATCTTTATTAACACAGCTGTCTTGGCCAGGAGACTGCAAAGGGACCTTTTGCTGTTCGAGTCAAGCAGCAATTTATATAGTCCTAAACGGTGGAGGTTTACAAGCAAATTCCCTTTTAACGCTACTAAGACGCTGTGGATGCCAATTTTTTTAGTGTTTAGATTTGAACCGACCGAGAATCTGACTTTAGTCTACCGTTTCAATAGAAGATTCTATCCTCTAAATATGTAAAACCGGAGAAAATGCCTATGTTTTGAACATTTTTTATTCTGGACAAAAGGTTATACACCTCCACTTATTTTAGTTAATGAAAAAAATTGCGGAGTGTTTCATAGAAATTCGTCTCTATATTTTGGGATCATCTTGCATTTGCACTACCTATCATAAGCGTAGCTAGAGGGGGTCCGCCCCCCCCCCAAAATTGAAATGCCACCAATGATAAAAATGTGACAAAAAAGCATATTGTTTCTTCAGTTTCAGTTCCTTGTATTTTTCACATGTAAACAGTAAATAACAAAAATATTGACGACCATGGAGCCCCTCAATTCAGTTTTTGCCAACCAATTTAGATATATAACCCGGCTGATATTAAGGGTTTTTGTCCTGAAATTTGCTACCTTAGGCCCTTACCTAACCGTTTTATGAACTTAATGCATAACGAGGGTCGGATTTGCCTTATGCCGCAGTGCCAGAGGCCCCGCGCTCAGATTTAAGATTTTTTTGGTCTTCACCTACAGTATATTTGGCTGGAAGATAATGCAAAAATCTCCTAAGTCAGAGGCCCCGCGCGAATCCGGCCCGGGCAATGGTTAGTAGGCCGTAACCATCTATTGTACCGTTTTTCAATGACAATGCTCCTTCACCTCGCCAGTTTTTACGCGATGTAAACTTTTGAAAAAATTAGCGAGTGGAAATGCTCATTTGCAAATCATTAAATTTGATTTGAGGGGCCTGGGCCTCATGGTTGTACATGTACTCCTACAGTAGTAGTAATTTTTTATTGCCGAGCAACAAAAAAATGCTTAAATTGCAGAGAATTCGGCTGTAGGATTTTGACCCAGGCGGAAAGTTTTGTTTTAATTGGTAATTAAAAAAAGAAAAATTACTACAACTGATTGTTTTTATGACAAAACAAAAATGTCAAAGGAAAATCTTCAAATGGATTATTATTTATTGTAATTCTCGAGTATTTATTGAAAATCTTCGAGTAGCTTTTAAAACGCGCTTTGGACTTAAATTGTAAGTAAGAGGAGAATTGAACAATTTAATTTTTGTAATTGGCTGTTACATGGTAAAAATCTAGTTCTTTCAAATGGCTCTAACACATGCGAAATGTAATCCAATGGCGTTTAAATAGCTTTCCTTTTCAACAAAAAAGCTCCCAGACCCCCATAGCCTCTGGCAGTTGAGGGTTCCGTCCCCAGACCTTTTGTACATCTATATTACGTTTGAATTACACTAGTTTATTTACTATACTACCAATTTAGGCATTTTCACTTTTGGTTTAAGCTCTTTTTTTAGTAAAGTCCTGTTAAAATGCCCAACGAAGTCAATGCTGCTGGTCTTCCATTCTACGGTATCTTTGTCCTCCAAAAAGTTTTTTTCGAAAATTTCTGATTACGTTATTACATATGATTTAAAGTTTGGCCCCTCCCAATCAAAAATCCTGGCTACGCCTGTGCTACCTATGCTTTGCTGCTTGCAGTAAAATTACTAAAAGTGAAGATGTTGGTTGCAAAGCATACCGTTCAAACAATGTCCGACGCATAGTTGCATACTGGCATACACTATAGTTACGTTACAGCAGTTCGTGGTTAATTCCTTTTACTATTCTAGCCTTCTTAATGTGTTTTATTTTATTCTTTTTCTTGTTGAGTGTGGTGATTTTTTTTTCACCGCTAAGAATTTTAAGAATTCAAACCTATTTTGATTTTCTGATTCTTTACTGCTGTAATACGCGATAGAAAGATTAATTTTTGAAGCAAAAATGAAGACAAATTTGAAAGACAAAAAATGTATATTGTAGAAATATGATGCAAAAATTAGAAAAAAAAATTGTTCCAATAGTTTTTGGCGAAAATTAAAAATTTGAATCTGGCGCGTAGAAGTCCAGGCGCATAATCGGCCGCATCTAATCGTTACAGCTTGGTAAAACCGAGTTATCGCCAGTGGAACTGCACCATAAATTAGACCATATTATTTCGTATTCGTCCTACTTTGGACAGTAAAACTATGGACATGTGACGTATCTTCTCCAAGCTGTGCATAAAAAGATTACATTTCGCTCGTGTTAGAGCCATTTAAAAGAATTAAATTGCTAACAA
>CAWYPQ010000156.1:0-33598 GCA_963965965.1 Trididemnum nubilum
GCTTCACAAAACTTGATGCAAGTCGCAGCCAACCAGCAACAGATAGTGACCAACCAATTTTGCGCTAAGGAAAACACCTGACGCTTTGTCATCGAATCCAAATTTGGTGGCTCGATTTCATTCTTCAGTTCAGTTCGTTCCCATCGAACCACGCCTTTCTTTTCGTATGTTTTCAAATCAAGCACTTTTGCCGAACCCAAATTTTCGTATGGTTTAGTAACCAATCCGTACTTTAACAAATGCTCTTTAACTTTTCAACACTAACTTCATTGAGGTCAACATTAATGTCATCATAGTAGTGATCAGTTCCTTTTGAAACACTTTCATCTAAAGACAGTACCTTCGACACGACAGCTTTCATTATCTCAGAAGCACAATTCAAACCAAAACCAGGCTTACGCAAAGTGTAAAATTGATCCTTGAATTTAACCATCTGATATTTGCGCATTCATCATCGACAAATATCTGCATGTAGGCATCTCGAAGTCAAGCAAAGCACAGTTTACCGATTTTTGCCTCCAGGTTCTCAACTTTTCATCACATACGTCAGCATCCGCTCCACTGCATTCAACAAACTCGTTCAGTCCACAAAAGTCAAGCACAGGGCTACTTTGACTTTCTTTTCTTGCAAAACAGTTATGAAAGGTATCACTCCCTTCCCGGGAGAGTTACTTTTTACCAACCATCCATTGTCAATCCACCTTTCTACTTCAGACTCGAACCTTTGCTGAATAACTTCATCCATCGCGTAAGTACAATTGTGTAAGACTGGCTTTTTCTTCCAATTCCACTTTGCGACCATTTTTCTCCATCGAAGCGTACCTGAAAGTTACTTTTGGAAATTGTCGGGTACTGTAAAGCAGTACTGGACGGGGCCACAGCAGCTGCAATAGAAAGCTTTCCCCGGTCCAAACAAAATTTGAAATGTTTTAATACGTCAGTTCCAACGATGACGTCTACATCAGGTACCATGTTCTGGGTCACTACGCAGGGTACCTCGATTGTTTTTCCAGCAATGACAAAACAACAGAAACTTCTCCCACGCAGCTAATAATTCTCCCGTCCGCCGTCATTATTTGTTTACGTCCATTCACTTTTGCAGTCCGTATGGCTGGCCCCACAAGCGTTTGGGTGCAGCCACTATCAATTAAACCCCAAACTGACTGTCCATTTACTGAAATTTTCATTCGTGGGACGACTGCGCCGTTGAAGCCTTTGGGGTCACTGCTGGCGCAGGCAAAACCCTGTGTGCGTTTCCCGTAGAGTTACAATATCTTGCAATATGGCCTGGCTTGTTGCAAGAAAAGCTAATAACCTCCTTTGCTTTCTCTTTCGGGCAATTCTTGCGATAATGTGGTCCTCTGCAAGTAAAGCAACCTTTATCGCGGCTAGCTCTTGCGACTGCTCCAACCTCAAACAAAGAATCACTTTTGGTTATTTCAGTCGTTAATGCTCTCGCAGTTTGCAATATCGAACTTAAATTCAATGTATCAATTTTTGGCGTCGCTCTTAATTGTGCCGCTAGTTTACTTGGCAATCACATGACAAATGCTAGTTTACGATTTCTTCATTCTCCTCGCCGCCAATGTTAGCCAAACTAGCAAGTCGTTTAATTTCGTCCAAAATACGTCAACTGTCTCTCCGCTTTTCCATTTTCTATTTCGAAACTCGTCGTACGCTGAAAACTTGTCAGTAGCAAACGCAGTTCTTAGCGCCGCTTCTATTTTGGTTGCGTCTGCCTTGTCTTCGTCACTAGTTGGTCATATACCGCGAAGGCAGGGCCGTCAAAAAACAGGGGTATGACCACGGCCAAATCTTTTAGTTTTAACAAACTCTTAGCCAATTGCGCTTGTCTTAACCAATCTGATACATCCCTTCTCCTCTGTATCTGTTCAAAACGTCCGTAACTTTTAATCTCATCTCAAGGCCTCGATAGCTTGTGAACAAGAAAAAGAAAACGACCAAAAAACCGCTACTCTTAACAACACAGTTAGTCACCCATTCACGCTTCACTAGCATGCCGTGATGGCTAGCTCGGCAAAAAACCCAAGCGAAAGCTGTTGCGTCAAGAGCGAGGCTACACGCATAAACACACGGGGTCCCACTCTCACACGCTTCAATAGTAAAAATCACAGATTAAACAAGTGTTAATCAAATTCAGTCACAGTTACTGGAAATTTTTTGATAATATAGCCTCTCCATCATGTTTTTCATGAAAATAACGTATGGCATGCTAAATAATATCAAGCGGATGACAAGCCTTTCCCTACTTTTTCCAAAACAGCTCTTTACCGTCTTCTAGCGATTATATTATTTAAATCGCTATCTGAAGTTAATTTTTTCTCCAGTAATTTTAAAATAATTTTGTTGATGAAACAGTAGTTCCTTGTTTTATAGATATTGATGAATGCGCCCTGGATACGCACAATTGTGCACACAAATGTGTGGATGCAAGCCCTGGTTTTACGTGCGAGTGTGAGGTTGGATACACAACTACGGATGAAGGTGTTACATGCACTGGTGTGTTAAATAAGATAATGTTGTTTTATTCTGATATCTTAAAAATTGTTGTGCTCTTAATTTTTTGTTTTGTTTTGTAATGCTTACAAATTTGTTGCAAATCGTTTAACCAGTCTCGTGTTTGTTTGCAGTTTACATCATAATGCGTAACATTATGACTCTGGCGAATGGCTACATTTTTTTAAGCAAAAATTAAAGTTTTTTTGTGTTTCTTTCCTAAAATGTTCATTGAGCTTACGTTGAAAAAACAATTTTTATGACTTAGTGCTGTGGAAACAGTTTGTAGGTCTACTACAAAAAAACATATTTGCAGCTGACTGTGAAATTGATTGCAAAAACGGCCACTGCATTCAACCCAACCAGTGTACTTGCTATGCGGGATATCGAATGGAAAATGCAACTTGCCAAAGTAAGTTCAAACGATGTCAGTAGATCACGTTTATGATCGTAATTAGAGATTAGATTTACAGATCTGTGGAAATTCCATTAAACTACTGCTATAGGAGTTTCAGCCAATCGAACGTCTACGCTGATATTTTAAGATGATGTTTGAGCTAAGCTTTTATGCCTAAATTTGTTGCATGCTTGTATAATTTTTTCTAGCGCATATTTGCATCCAAATTTGAAAAATGAGTTTTCTCCCCAGGTGCTACTTTTAGAAAAACTAAAAATTCGATGAAAATGCAGATGAAAAATAATGGAAAAACCTCTATTAGTTTAATGGAGCACATCAATAGTAGGAAGTTTGTACTTAATTGTTCAAATCATGCAGTACCAGATCTGTAAAAAAGAAGGTTTGATACAAGTTTTAAAAAAACAGCGTTACAAGAAATGTTTTGAAATTAAATAAAACTGAAGCAAGATATTACTTTGCACTTTTTAAAACTTTTTTTAAACAATCAAATGGACGTCACAACCACGTTTAGATGTTGATGAGTGTGCTGAACACAGCAACGAATGCGCACACGCCTGCGTGGATACGATCCCTGGATACAAGTGCGTGTGTAAAAATGGATATTACTCGTGGAATGAAGGTCATACGTGTACGAGTACGTAGCACTTATTCATTTATACTTTTTGGATTAATTGGGACTTCGCGCGAGCGCGATTGTTCGCGAATTTTGGCGGATGAATACGGTATGAATATTCCTGACTATACTTTTGTCCATCTTCCTTCACCTACTAAGGCTGGTGATGTTGGTGCATACGTGTCAAGGTCTATGAAATTTTCTGAAATGAAAGTTTACGCTTGCAAATTCAAGGATGCGAAGACCTTTGGTTTGATGTCGAAATTCCTGGCCTAAAAAGTAAATATGTAATCACTGTAATTTATCGTCATCCCCGCAACAGTATTAATACTTTTATTGAAGCTCTTGACGAAAACATGCAACGACTAAATAACAAAAAGATTAAAACTCTAATTATGGGGGACATCAATATCGACTTAAATTCCAGTGAATACACTTCTTCTCAAAGTGAATATTTGAATGTGCTAAAAAGCAATGGATTCTCCAATTTGATCACTAAACCAACGCGAGTAACTGCAACATCACAAACTACAATTGACCATATTTTATCCAACGATTATGATTCTGTTCTAAAGCCTGGTGTTTTTTCCTACAAGTTAGCTGATCATTATCCAATTGTTTGCAAAATTTCTACCCCCATCGATAAATCAAATAACCGTGATGGCATGTTTATGTTTCGAAATAATCAAGCTGTTGATAATACAAAATTCCGCGATGATTTGGAAGCTGCCCTTATACCCTTAACGTACGATCTTATGCAAACTACTATAACTCCTCAATTACTTAAAAATAGCTTCAAACAACTAGTTTACTTAATTACTGCGATAATCGAGAAGCATGCGCCTTTACAAACAGCTTCCCTAAACAAAAACGCATTTACAAGAAACCATGCATGGATTAATAGCGAACTGCTAAAAATGATTAAGCGTAAACAAAATTTGTACAAAACCCATTTCGTTAATGGAAACGAATCTGATAAACAATACTTTAAAAAGTTTGCCAACAAACTAACACGTATGAAAACCCAAGCCAAAAGAGCGTATTACCATGCTACCATTTTTGAGAGAAAAAATAATCCAAAGCAACTGTGGAATTTTATCAATAATATAATTCATACAAAACGGTCATCAACAAATCTCCCATTTAAATTAACACTGGACGGTAATGAAACGGATGAACCAGGTGAAATTTCAGAATGTTTTAATGAATACTTTGTACAAATTGGAGAATTAATTGCCAAAAAGGCTAAATTAGTAAATGAAACTAACTTTAAAACCTTCTTAAACAATTCCATAACTCAATCTATTGTATTAGATCTTCCTCAACCCATTGAAATTTATAACATTATTAACTCGTTAAATATCAATAAAGCATGTGGATACGATAATATTTCTTCTTTCTTTTTACGAATGGGAGGGGAAATTTTAGCACCCATCTTGTCATTATGTTTTAGCCGTGCTTTTGATTGGGAATATTTCATCCATTTTCAAAATTGCAAAAGTAGTGCCAATTTTTAAATCTGGAAATAAACAAATAGTCAAAAATTATCGTCTTATCTCACTTCTCCCGACTTTATCTAAAATCCTTGAAAAACATATCAAAACTAGACTGATAAAATTTTTGACAAGTATCAGGTGCTGTACGAATTTCAGTATGGATTTCGGGAAAAACATAGTGTGTTACACGCTTTACTTGACGTTAACGTATTTGCTTTAGATGCTATTCAAAGCAGACAGCAAACTGCCTTGCTACTTACTAATGGACGTTCGTAAAACATTTGACACTGTCTCTCATAATATTCTGCTTCAAAAATTGTATCATTATGGAATTCGTGGCACTGCATATAAGCTTCTTGAAAGTTGTCTCTCGCTTCGAAACCAATTTGTATCCGTGCAAAACCACCACTCCTCTTTAAAACCAATTAATATTGGAGTTCCTCAAAGATCCATACTAGGGCCTCGTTTATTTCTTATATATGTAAATGACATTCCAAATTCTGAATCATGCAATCCTCGCCTCTTCGCCGATCATACTTGTCTTCTCGTAAGTAGCCCTTCACTAACTATTTTGGAAAATGAATGTAACAAAGAAATGAATAAACTGCTAATATGGTTTAGAGCTAACGAACTTCAGATAAACGCTGAAAAGTCTGCAATAATTGTGATTCCCTCTAAATCAAATGCACAAACAGCATATCTGAGTATATTTTATGACGAATGCCCGATTAATTGTTTTGAAACCTTAAAATATCTTGGTGTAAACCTTGATAACAAACTTAATTTCAAATCCCATTGATGCATTATCATAAACAAAGTGGCCAGATCTGTCGGCATCTTAAGCAAACTTCGTTACCTATTTCCTTCTTCTGCACTTCTTTACTATATTACTCTCTTATTCACCCTCATCTTTTATTTAGTCTCCCATTGTGGGGAAACGCCAATCAATCTTACCTTAATAGACTACAACGTTTGCAAAACAAAGCAATAAGAATTATTACAAACTCCAAGTTAAGAATGTCTTCTAACCCTCAATATTGCAAACTAGGAATATTGAAACTGCTGAGCTTTGCACTTTGAAATAGCTAAACTTATGCACCAATATTCCCACCATAACCTTTCTCAACCATTTTCTACGTTCTTCACCCCTATTTCCTTAGTACATGAGCGATTTACTAGAGCAAAACTGAAAACAAACTTTACATTCCAAAATTTTCTACAGCGCGTTCCCAAAATTCCTTCAAATGTCAAGGAGCTAAAATATGGAACTCGATCCCAACTGAAAATAAACAGCTTACATTCCACAAATTTAAATTGAGTACAAAAAGAAATTACTTGAAAGCTATTGTTAATTTGCCACATTTATATTATCATTACAATACATTAGCAAGCAATTTTCTCAAAAATAATGTCGCTTCAAGCGACTGCAATTTTAGGGTGGCTGCTTGACTCGAAGACCTGAAATAAAACTGGTCACTTCGCAGTCTCCTGTCAGGATGGTAGTACCTAGTTTATTTAAGATATCTTGTTGTTTTTTGTGTTTTGTTTTAATTATTCATACATATCTGGTTTTCTGCAACTTGACAAAATAAATTAATTCTGTTTGTGTGTTTGTGATGAGATTGATTTGCTTATAACTAACAAACGGTGAAACCTAGAAAGTAAAAGTTTGGACTCAACATAACAATTAATGAAAACGTTTTGTGTGCGAATTTTGGGGATCCTAGGTCACGTAATCGTGAATTGAGATACAAAAAAACATAAAAAACGGTATTTTTTGGCTTTAAAAGTTATAAATCGCTTATAATTCAAAAACCACTAGACGTGCTTAGCTGAAGTGTGGACACAATGTGTGTGTTTATAAATGCTTTATGCAAACCAAGTTTGGGGGCGCCCGGTCACGTGACCAAAACTTACAGGCCAAAGTGGGAAAAAGTGGACGATTTTGAACCGATATATCTCGGTAATTACCAATATTGATGAAAAATACGAGTTTGTGGTTTTTGAGCACACCATCAACTGCCTGTCTTTTGGTTATGTTCATTTACCCCAACTTGAATACTATTTTTTTTCATTTTTTTTCTTTTTCCTTATCTTCTCCGGCTATCTACTTTTAAACCGCTAACGCACTGTATTCAAAGTTTGAGCGATTGAAAATATCAGGGAGGACTAGTGCTCGACTGAAATTGGGGGTACCAGGTTGGTGAGATCCCCCTCAAACGAGTCTTCCAAAATTTTGAAGTTTGAAACCGTTGGAGCTAGATGAATCAAAGTTTTGAATGGGTAGATATTAATTATAAACTAAACCTAACAAAAATTGGGAGAGCCACAACGGGGGGTTCACCCCAAATGGACCCTCCAAAATTCAAACTTATTACTCTTTTAAGCTAGATACATGAAAATTTTAAGGTAAGTAAATATGATAAAATTTGACAAAATTTGGGAGTACCAAAATGCGGGGTCCCCCTCAAACGAGGCCAAAAAAATTCACTTCTGCAAGACACATGAAATTTTCAGAGTAGGCAAATATTACAAAAAGATCAAATTTGACAAAATTTCGGTGTATCAAAAAGAGGGGTTCCCCCTCAAACGGGGCCGCCAAAATTTTGAACTTTTAAACGATTAAAGCTAGATAAATCAATTTTTGGAGTGTGTAGACATTAAAAACAAACTAAACCAAACAAAAATTATTGGTTCCAAAATTGGGGGTTACCCCCAAACGGGGACATCCAAAATTCAAACTTTTTAACCTTTAAAGTTGGACACATAAAGTTTTTAAGGTAAGTAAGTTCAAAGAAACATAAAATTTGAAACAATGTGGAGTACCAAATTGGGGGTCCCCCTTAAATGGGGCCGCCAAAACTCAACTTTCCAACCACACATGCTAGACACAAATTAGTGATATTTTATTTATTTATTCTGATTTCATCTTTGTTTTATATTCGTATATTCTGAAAGTTTAATATGTCTAGCTTGAATGGTTGAAAAGTTTAAACTCTGAAGGACCCCCATTTGGGTACAACAAATTTTTTGTCAGATTGTATCTTTCTTTCATATTTCCTTGTGTATCCGGAAATTGTGATATGTCTAGCTTACACAAGTAAAAAGTGTGAATTTTGGCATCCTCATTTGAGGGAGACCCCATTGTGGTACTCCCAAATTTTGTCAAATTTTATCTTTTCAGATTTGCATATCCTAAAAGTTTCATGTGTCTATCATGAGTGGTAAAAAGTTGAAATTTTGGCGGCCCGTTTGAGGATACCCCCACTTTAATATGCCCAAATTTTGTCAAATTTTATTTTTTCTTCATATTTGTCAACCCTAAAAATTTCATGTGTGTAGCATGTGTGGTTGGAAAGTTTGAGTTTTGGCGGCCCCATTTAAGGGGGACCCCCATTTTGGTACTCCACATTGTTTCAAATTTTATGTTTCTTTTGAACTTACTTACCTTAAAAACTTTATGTGTCCAACTTTAAAGGTTAAAAAGTTTGAATTTTGGATGTCCCGTTTGGGGGTAACCCCCAATTTTGGAACCAATAATTTTTGTTTGGTTTAGTTTGTTTTTAATGCCTACCCACTCCAAAAATTGATTTATCTAGCTTTAATCGTATAAAAGTTCAAAATTTTGGTGGCGGCCCCGTTTGAGGGGGAACCCTTCTTTTTGATCCACCGAAATTTTGTCAAATTTGATCTTTTTGTAATATTTGCCTACTCTGAAAATTTCATGTGTCTGGCAGAAGTGAATTTTTTTGGCCTCGTTTGAGGGGGACCCCGCATTTTGGTACTCCCAAATTTTGTCAAATTTTATCATATTTACTTACCTTAAAATTTTCATGTATCTAGCTTAAAAGAGTAATAAGTTTGAATTTTGGAGGGTCCATTTGGGGTGAACCCCCCGTTGTGGCTCTCCCAATTTTTGTTAGGTTTAGTTTATAATTAATATCTACCCATTCCAAAACTTTGATTCATCTAGCTCCAACGGTTTCAAACTTCAAAATTTTGGAGGACTCGTTTTAGGGGGATCTCACCAACCTGGTACCCCCAATTTCAGTCGAGCACTAGTCCTCCCTGATATTTTCAATCGCTCAAACTTTGAATACAGTGCGTTTAGCGGTTTAAAAGTAGATAGCCGGAGAAGAATAAGGAAAAAGAAAAAAATGAAAAAAAATAGTATTCAAGTTGGGGTAAATGAACATAACCAAAAGACAGGCAGTTGATGGTGTGCTCAAAAACCACAAACTCGTATTTTTCATCAATATTGGTAATAATTACCGAGATATATCGGTTCAAAATCGTCCACTTTTTCCCACTTTGGGCCTGTAAGTTTTGGTCACGTGACCGGGCGCCCCCAAACTTGGTTTGCATAAAGCATTTATAAACACACACATTGTGTCCACACTTCAGCTAAGCACGTCTAGTGGTTTTTGAATTATAAGCGATTTAATAACTTTTAAGCCAAAAAATACCGTTTTTTATGTTTTTTTGTATCTCAATTCACGATTACGTGACCTAGGATCCCCAAAATTCGCACACAAAACGTTTTCATTAATTGTTATGTTGAGTCCAAACTTTTACTTTCTAGGTTTCACCGTTTGTTAGTTATAAGCAAATCAATCCTCATCCGCCAAAATTCGCGAACAAAACCAATAGTACTATCGCGCTCACGGGAAGTCCCAATTATTATAAGTTTTCAATGTGAAGTCATCGTGAAGTTAGACTCTGTAATGTCACTTATAAATTTATGGGAATTTGATTTTTTGTTTCTAAATCTTGTTTGAGTACGTGTCTTTTTTCTTGCGAGTTGCTAAGGCAGATATTGTTAGATTTTGAGAAAAATTTGTCGAACTGTTCATACATGTGCTGGTATAAAATTCGTCTTAAAAAAATATTACAGTGGGCTAGTTCGTGTCAAATTTCTGGTCAAGATAATGTAAGTTACAAAATCCAAAAATCATATTGGTATTTTTAGATCAAAAGTTTTATTTCTGTGTTTCAATCGTAGCAAAAGGTTATCGTCGAAATATTTGTTTGACGAGGGTTTGTTTGTAACTGCAATTTTAACAATTGCACTGCTAAGCGAAAATTCAACTAGCTCCTTAAAAGTTGAACCGAGATCTGATGGATAATTATAGATATAGATGCCTTTTTTAGACATTTAAATTTTGGAAGCCGATAAACACAGATTTGACTAAGTTAATGGAACGTTATTAAATTCAAAAGCGATTTATTTCAGATGTGATTATCAACAACTATAAACACGCTAAATACAATTGTGAAGTTCTTTAGTTCAGTAAGTTGAATACTTTTGCGAAGAACCCGAATGTCGCTTGCGATGTCATATTCTAGTTTTGGTCACTTCGAGAGATTAAATTTTAACTCGAATAACCATAATGCGATTTAAATTAGTGAAACAAAATTTGAAAGGGGCGCATTTAATTATTGATCAACTATCAACAACCACATGTTTTACAAATTCTTTCAAAGCAATGGAATCACTATTTAAAGCTTAATAAAGTTCAAGTAAAAGTTGGATAATGTCGTGAAGTCCCCAGATATTGCTTGCAATGTCACGTTCTAGTTCAAATCAAATTTTATTAGCGTGAAGTACAGCAGTTAGCCTCGAGCAATTTCAGGATGGCTACTTGACATTAAGAGCTGAAATACTGGTCACTTCGCAGTCTGCTGCCGAGATTTTAGAACCTTGTTTATTGAAGATATTTTGTTCTCTTTGTAGTTTTGTTGTAATTATTCCGACATAATTGTTTTTCTGCAACTTGATAAATAAATTAATTCTGTCTGTCTGTCAAATCTTTGTTAACTTGCTGATTTACGCTGAAGCGTTTAACGAGTTGGCAGGGCCAACTGCGCGTCATCGCGCCTGCAGCGACTAGCCCTTTTCGAATAAAAGTCGCAGCAGTGGCGATGAACCACCGCTTCCAATTTGACCGGCTCGAGATTTGAACTTTCGACCTTTCGTTCTAAGGGTGAACAAGTAACTGCTCAACTAACTGGCCGGTTTGTATGAGAAATCAATAGGCCTATTACAAAACATATCCAAAGAGACTTTTCGATTTATTACCTCAACTTTTGTCAAACCACAGTAATTTAAATCTAATTTATTAAACATTTTTAAAGAAATTTAAATACTATGCTATAGCATCTATTAAAATAAAAGCTCTCTTTTAATGTATATTTTATAGTATTTTAAGCGATGTTTCTGATAGAACTGACTGATTTATAATAAGCTATAGACAGGATCCAGAGTTTTATAGGCACAATCAAACCTTTGATTAACACCTAAAACATATTGTTTCGGATTCGACATTCGTTTTCTATTCCTCGTCAGTATAGCTAGGACTACAGGTATGAACATAAGCATAAAAAGGCAAAGAAATCGCAAATTAGTACCAGATCATAACACATTTTTTTTTTTTCTTAAAAAATATTAAGTAATCACTTTATTGCAAAAGATAATTATAATACATAGTTCAATTCAAAATAATTTCCAATAGCATGCTTTAGACAGCTATTTCGCCACTCTCAGAGCTCTGCCTTACTGATGAGCTCTGAGAGTGGGCGAAATAGCTGTCTAAAGCATGCTATTGGAAATTATTTTGAATTGAACTATGTATTATAATTATCTTTTGCAATAAAGTGATTACTTAATATTTTATTGCAAAAGACATAGTTCAATATTGCTGAACGCCACGCAGAGGGGCTGTGAAAACCAGTATTATAGTTTTTGATTTCATCCGAGCGGGTATCAAACTCAAATCTACCGTTTCCGTAGCAGACACCCATTCCACTGGACCACTTGTTTACTGTCTTGAAATTTCTCTACTCAGAATCAATCCGTTTTCCTGCCCAAAATTAGGTGAAGACCAAAAAAAAAGGTCTTCACTCAAATTTAGTCCGGTTTTTGGCCCGAAATTAGGTGGGGATCAAAAAAAAAGGTCTTCACTCGGATTCAGTCCTATTTTCCGCCCAAAATTAGATGAAGACCAAAAATAAAATTAAAACATCTTCAATCGAAATCTGCCCGTTTTTCGGCTCAAACTTTCTGCCTAGGTTACAAAGGGGGGGGGTGGGGGGGGGGGGGGGGGCCATGCCGCAATTTTGCGTACAATTCTATGCTAATTACACTATCCTGGCGACCCAAAGAGGGGCCGTGGCACAATGGCCCCTCTCTAAATACGCCCCTGGTCTCGATCTTTTTTTTTTTTTCAGAAAACCTGGAAACTTGGCAAATCCTTTCGCTGATAGTTGGAACGGTTTTTACTATCATCATCGTTATCGCTCAAGTCCGTTTCTGGGGTTCAAAGATGAAGCAGCAGAAAACGAAGAGAAGATGATAAAAGACAGCAAATAGGAAATTTTTGCTTAACCTTCTACAATATTCATTTTGTCACTGTTTTACGCCAAAGAGTGTTGTAGTTGTTGTTGCACATATTTATCCTCCTGTCACCGGACAGCGTCAGACGATAACTTATTGGACGATTCACACACTTTTCATTACAACAACTACTTCGTGATTGGAAAAATCCGCTCCTGCTTAGGAGTTTCCGATGATCCAGTGTTCCTGCAGACTTCTTCAAATTCTTGTCCAATAAATTTGCTGCTTGTTCGAAGCCACCAAGCAGAGATCTAATCATCGTAAAGCGTCTTATCCAAGGACGCTACAATGTAACCGGGGTGCGGGTTGAACCCAGATCATTCGATCAGGGTCGTCGTAAAAACGACGCCTTCACCCATTCGGCCAGGCTGCCGAGTGTAACAAGTAGAGTTGGATTGAATTTGAATTTTGAATTTGAATTAGCTCACGAATTATTGATGCATTTGAATTTGACTTTTGCAAAATCAATGAATTTGAATTTGAATTTAGATTTTTCAAAGTCAATGAAGTTGAATTTGAATCTAGTTTTTTCACAGTCTATAAATTTGAATTTGAATTTAAAAATTAAAAACAAAATGAATGGATCCAACCAATGCCGTCTCTAAGGGGGGCAAAGGGGGCGTACCCCCTAACGGCCGCTTGTGCCTCCATTTTGGTTGACTAAAAATACTGCTTTTGAAACATCACGCAACGACAAGACAACAGACAGTCAGACAATGATGGAAAAAGGAATAATTACGTTTAAACATAATTCTCCTCTGATGTTTTTTCGATTCTTTGCGACATTGCTGGCAACCAACTGCTGTACATTAATCTGACTTTACGGATGTGTCGCGGAATTGCGGAAGAGACATGTAAGCATGCAAAATTGTTACCGGTACTTCGTTAGTGATCATGACATGAAACAATGCGTGAAAACTTTTTTTCAAAGACCAGCTGTTTTGATTTTTAGAGCACTCTCAACATTTTGAGGTCACAGTCAGTGGCGCAACTGGGGTGACGGGGCTTAAACCCCATTTGCAAAGTCACTTAGAAAATTTAATCTCAAAATACGAGCGTTTAAACGTAATCTAGACTTGACCAAAAGTAAGGTGGTTTGAGGTGCAAAGCAATTCAATTCTTTGAAATGACTTTTGAATTTTAGAAATTTAGCTGTTTATATCACTTCTAAAAGTGTGAAGTATGATTTTAAAATGGCGTTAAAATTGCGTTTTTTTTGCTTCAAAATTGCCCAACGGCCGGGGGCACCGCCCTCAGGCCCCATACACATTTACTTAGTCTTTAGCAGAGGTGGGCACAAATAACATTATATCAAAAGCGCAGCGCAACAAAGCGCAACGATCTTTTTAACCAGGAAAAGTGCAGCGCAAAATGCGCAATTTAACTTTTTTGCTTTCTGAAGCGCAGCGCAACTTCCGCAATGAACTTTTTGATTCAGTTGAAGCGCAACGCAATTCCGCAATTGCGGAACGGCATTTTTGTACCAAGTTAAAGCGCAACCCAACTTCCGCAATTGAAATTTCACAACACAATGCAAATACCGCTTTTTTTGCAATTTTGGACTAAAAAAGAGTAAATAATTTGCTAAACAAGCCCGACATTTATCAATATTACGATCGAAATGGAGCAAAATTAAGTTCAATGTATAGAATTGCGCTTTTACCCGAAAAAAATTTTGAAAGCGCAACGCAATTAAAGCGCAAAAAATTTTAAAGGCTTTATTCCGCAACGCAACTTCCGCAATGATTCAAAATAAAAAATTAAAGCGTAACTCAACTTACGCAATTGCGGAGGTTGTGGAAGTTGCGCTTTGCGCTTCTAATTGCGCTTTGCACACCTCTGGTCTTTAGTATCTGTGTCTGTCTGTGAAACGCTTGAGTTGGATCAGTTTGTTCAGCTCGGAGGCTAATTTAGGCAGTTTTTGAACAAAAAAAAAATTTGGTTCACTTCTCTTAGCAAAATCCTGGTTGTACGTCTTGTAGCATTCACTGCTGTGGATAGATTGTTCTAGCGATTAATGGCCGCCGACAAAACGAGCAAGAAACGAGGCCGGCGTTATTTTTTTGAAATTGCGCAAAATTGTAGCCACACAAGATCTGAAGATCAGTTTTTGTACGCAAATTTTAGTGCCTCCCCCACTTTTGGCTAGTGCCCCCTCACTTCGTCTGCTCTGGCGACGGTGCTGGATCCAACTCTGGATTCAAGCAACTTGAGTTATTGGTATATTGCGCACCTGCAATCAGGGCCTCAGAGAGAAAATTTTTCAGGGGGTACAAAGGTTGATACCGGGCCCCCGAATCTTATGGGGCCCATGGCGTTAAATCGTTTTTTTCGGATAGGTGTAGATCTTCATTTAAAAGTGAGGGGATAACGATATTCGCATACAGTTAGGACCTACAAAAAACACAACTAAACATGAGATTGGTTTAAATCCAGCTAGGGGATCTGGGGGGCGCTGTGAGCTCCCCCAGCGGGGTCCGGGGCAGAGCCCCGGAAGCTTTAGCACTTTTTATGTTTCTCGAGGGTAAAATACAGCGTTTGATCAACATACCAGCACCAAACTTGCTTAAATTGACAAGCAGAAAACGTGATATACATGTCAAGTCCAGTCAAGTCAAGTTTATTTTTACCATACGTTAAAGTACGCAGGCAGGAAACAGCAAAAGACCATGCGGTCATCTATGTCAACTGCACCAAATAGCAATACTTAAACAGTATCAGACGTAAACTTAAGCTTGGCGAAAAATTAACACAATTCTACTAAGCATAGTAAAAAGTAGCACTGTCATAAAGCAAACAATATTTACAATGTACATCAGTTTTTGCATTAATGGGTACCGTGCATCCATCAAATCAGTCAAATTTTTGTTGAGCTATTTTTCATTAACAACAATATGTGACAGGTGTAATTGAATAATTACATTACGTTTTCCTAATAACAATACAGGTCTAATCTAGTAAACACGTTTTCTAGTAAGATACAAGTTTAATTTTAGCTAAAATGTTTCTTTACATCAATGTAAGTCTAAAGATTAACGATCACACTTACTACTACTCCACTTGAAAAAAAAAAACAAAAAAAAAACAAAAACAAGCAGTTAAGCAAAATTATGTATTTAACTATAGTCTTTGGAGTAACGTTCCAAAGTAACTGGTTTATAATTATTTTTAAATTTAGCAAAGGAGCAATTTTTTTGAGCAAGAGGAATAGCTTCCCATTTCTTTAAGCATGCGTGATGTAATCTTTTCCTCCCAAACTCACTGTCGAATGTATGATGATAATAACCGCAGGCTGATTTTTGTCTGGTGTTGTGTTGGTGTATCTTAGTTAGATCGACAAAGTAATTACTAAATGATAAAGGAAGCATGTTATTTTTTAATTTAAAAATAAGTTTTGCAAATTCAAATTTGATCATGTCTTTTAGTTTTAAAGTTTGAAATTGAACATGAAGACAATCGATAGGAGAATTTCGAGGAAGAAGAAAACTGGCTCTGATAAATTTATTCTGCAAAACTTCCAGTTGGTGTAGACACGAATTTGTAGTTCTTCCCCAATTAATTAAAGAGTACGATATGGCGGAGTGAAACATAGAGTAATAAATTAGTTTGCGAGTGGCTAAGGGTACATAGTGTCTTATTTTAAAGATTAACCCACATATTTTTGAAAGGCTTTTGTTTAGTTTTTGTACTTCATTTTTCCAGGTTAAGTTTTCATCTAATAACACACCTAGATATTTTACGCAATCACTTCGTTTGATATTCAAGTTATTCATTGTTAAACTAAATTCTGAGATATTAAGGGGCTTGCGGCTTATAATCATGTAGCAACACTTCGAATAGTTTAACGTTAGTTTGTTAGAGTACATCCAGTTTTCAATTTTCTCGATTTCTTCATTTACCATTACTTGCAAAGTGTGTGGATTTTGGTGGGAAATATGCAAGTTAGCATCATCAGCAAACAAAGTAGCATTGAAATTTGATGCTTGAGGTAAGTCATTGATAAACAACAGAAAAAGAAGTGGTCCTAAGACAGAGCCTTAAGGAATTCCGTGAGTTACTTTAAAAAAACCCGAAGCGTTTAATTCTACTTTAGTGCAAATTTTTCTGTTTTCCAAATAGGATTTCATCAAATTCCAAATTTTTCCTCAAAAACCATAGTGATCTAGCTTCTTTAATAGGATTTTGTGATCAAGGGAATCAAAAGCCTTTTTGATGTCGAGAAATATAGCACAAGTATATTGATTTTTATCAAGATTATCAAGTAATTTGTCGTAAATCGTGGTTATTGCTAGTTCAGTGGAGCTGCTTGTCGTAAATCCAAATTGTTCAGGAGCTAGTATATTATATTTGACAATAAAATCCATAAATTTTGACTTCAACACTTTTTCAAAAACTTTAGAAAAGAGGTTTAAGAGAGTTATAGGTCGAAATTCACCAAGTTCTTTGGGAGAAAGTATGTGAAATGGGGGATGATGACATTGACACAATATTATACAATACTGTATAACGACTTTAATACTGCAAATCCAAATATTTTACTGATAAAAGTTTTAAGAAGTCATCTGCAATCATAGACTTCACAAACCCAAATACCTATTAAATTCATACCGACAGAGTGAGTTGCTTAATGATAGTATAGTATAGTATGTCAACTTTGACTCCGTTCTCTGAGGTTGAAAAGCTTTTGAATCTCTGGAAATGTGGGTCCTCGTAAATTGTTATACCGTAGAAATTAATTAAGGCTTTCAAGTTAGAGAAATGCAACAAAACGTTAAGTTCAGTGAAAGTGTATGCCTTTTGATACATTTTCCTCTTTTTTTAATCAAATCGGCCATCATTGGATGCCCTAAAGGCTGTGTAGCAAAAACAACGACCAATTATCAGTAGTGAATAGGCTGACTAATATTTTTGCTGTAGGCAAGTTTGATTACGGTGTTATGGTGCCTTACCAAAGCTTAAAGCGAAAACTTGAACTTTTCCGGGCCCCTTGAGCCCGGTGCCCCCCTAGGCCCGGGTACGATGTACCCCCTGAACCCCCCTCTCGCAGGCCCTGACTTCGATGCGCTAATACACATCTGCGACTGCGAGACTGCGACATGCTAGGTGCAAATTGCAAAATCCTCTTTGAATCTTTGGTGTAAAAAGTGGGGGTTGGATTGAATTTGAATTTTGAATTTGAATTTGAATCCGCTCACAAGTTATTGATGGATTTAAATTTGAATTCAACTTTTGCAAAGTCAATGAATTTGAATTTGAATTTAGTTTTTTTGAATCAATGAATTTGAATTTGAATTTAAAAATTTAAAAAAATGAATGGATCCAACCCTGATAACAAGTAGGCAGGACGTATTTCGCTTTGCTGCTCCATGACAACAGAGTTTCTCACAAAGAAACGTTGCAGCGGTATTGGACAACACTTTGTTTACTCTATTTGACTGGTCACTGGCCTGAAAATCAAACCTAAAACCTTCAGTTTCATAGGCAAAGGTGCTTTTGATGCTCGCCGAGTTGCAGGCTTTCCACGTTTAACCTTATTTTTCTGATGTGAAATATCAGCAACTTATGTAAACAAAAAGTAACTAAAATGCGCAGCTAATTCAACTGCAGCCAATTAGTTCTTTTGTTTATACTGTCTCAAAATTGTTTTGTTTTAACTTAAAGTGAAAATCAGCATAATATAAATCTGTCCTGATTTACGCAAAGCTGAAATTAAATTTGCAAATTTGGATCTCATTCGTTATGTTATGGTCATTGTTTGATATTTCGGAGAGGCGGTGCTACGTAAACCAATTTGTAGTCGTAGTTTTCTTCGGTAATTGCAAGTATTAAAAATTTCGTTGAAGTACGAGCAGAATATGTTTTTTAAAAAATTTTGGCAACAAATTTGTGTTTATTGCATTTGCATTATTGCCTGTGTAAATACTGTGATTAATTGTGTCATATTGTGTAGATGCTGTGCAGTTTATTTTTTAAAACATTAATCTGTGAATGCTTAGATCGAATTCGTTATCCGTTATTTTGAATTTGTGTTTAGAAAGCAGCGTTTTGGAGTTGAGTATTTTTAATTTTCTGTCAAATTTTGCCGCTGAAATACTACAAAGCATAATTTTGAGAGACGTTTTGTTTCATTGCTTTTCCATCGTCAGTCTTATTCTGCCAATACCTGCCAAAATGTAACAACTGTAATTTTGTCCCTGGCAAAAAGTTAGCGTTGAAGCAGAAGTAGCCGGTGACTGTCGCATCGTTGATACTTGGCTAGAGTACAACCTTTAATCCCTAGAATTGCCCACGTCGGCTGAAACTATAGAACGACTGAGATGTTAATTGACGAATTGAAAATGGCAGTTGACAAGTTATTTAGCTTCTTGAATCTCAGAAAGCAACAAACCAATTTTAAATTAAAACTTCTATTTAAGATTAAAACACAAACCAACTAACTGAGCAAAATCGCTCCACTTACATCTCTTACTAAACGACTATACGAGCCAACCCCAGATACACAAACTCGGCTTTGCTGCCTACGAAACTAATACCTACAGTAAACTAATACCTAATACCACTTTCAAATATTAGAATAATAGAATCAAAAACGACCTGCCAATTTATACTACGGCAAAAGCTATCGAATATCCCAGAACAATCCATGGTACGTCACAACAAAAAAAAATACGCGATTACGAAAACACAACAGTAGCATAATTGTGACGTCACAAACTTCAAGTCTAAATATAGCAATTAAGACAAGTAAGCAACTAATAATTCCGGTGACTAATAGAAGACAGTAGAAAATACTAGAAAGGAATTATCCAGATTCCAGAATATTCTAAATCAAAAAAAGTGGCATAAGTAGTAAATTAGTCACGTACGCATTAAAATACAGCAAATAATTATATCTCAGGCATTCAAAATTATTATTCGTGACAGTGGAAAATCCATTTTTTGATAATAGCAAAAAGAAATTATATTAGGTTGTTTTGCAATGCTCGGTTAGAGTAAAATTAGCGTTCTTTGTAACTTGTGTAGTTATTTTGAATTTGTGTTGATTACAATGTCGATTTTTGCACGTTTTTTAGCCTTTTTCTCATCTAAACAATGCCTGTCTTTTTCCTCCGTAGAGTGCCGCAACTAGAGCGTTGTCTGGGGGGGAGCAATTTTTTTTGTATGTAGGGCCACAAATTTTTGGTTCTCCAAGTTGCAAGCAAGTTGCTGCTGAGACCCCCCCAAAAAAAGAAAAAAAGATCATCGCGCCAAATTGGCCTACTTTTTTCTGAGTTTTCTGTTGGTCTCCATAAAAACAAAAGAAAAAAAAGTCATCGAGTCAACATCTTCAAACTGCCGCAAGAAAAAATTTCACATATTTCGCACGATTGTAGACAGTTTAGGGGACACACTTGGCAGTTTGGGGATCAAAGTTTTTGTTTGGGGGGCGCCGCCCTCCCTCGCCCCCCCCCCCTTGGTTGCAGCCCTGCCTTTGTAACAGCAGTTATTGATTCTCGCTTCATTGTTGCTTTTCTCTGCGCTGTCTCTTTCTATTGAAATGTTGATAAACCTATAGAGCACACTGGGGGAGATACTGTGATAATGTGTTTATTTTTGTGGAGTTTGGGGACCAAAGTTTTTGTTTGGGGGGCACCGCCCTCCCTCGCCCCCCCCCCCCCCCTTGGTTGCGGCCCCGCCTCCGTAACAGCAGTTACTGATTCTTGCTTTATTGTTGCTTTTCTCTGCGCTGTCTCTTTTTATTAAAGTGTTTATAAACCTATAGAATACCCTGGGTGAGATACTGTGATAATGTGTTCATTTTTGCGGAGTTGCAGTATATTCATAGTGGAGAGATTTACAGAGTTTGCTTTAAGACGATCTTGATCGCATGGTTTGGGTTCCACTTCTACCCTGGCCGCGTTGTTACGCCTTGAAATAAGACGCCTTACGAGTTACGACAACTGCTGTATTTTGTGGCTTCGAAGAAGCAATAAATTTAACTGTTTTGGAAAACTACGCAAGAAAATTCGCTAAAAATAGCACGAAAATATCGACTCGACAAATAAAAAAAAAATACCGCTCAGACACTTAATTTTCCACCACTGCAACAATTATCACAGCGATTAGCTCGGACGAGAATTGGAACTAATGATTAAAACAAAATTTGTTGTCATTCAATTATACAGTAAAACTTCTTCTTCTTCTTTTCTTTCTTCATTGCCCGCTTTTCCGTGAGGGTTGCGGGGGCAGTAGCTCAAGATTGAGCCGCCACACCTCACGGTCTTCCATCACCTCCATCATTTCGCTTGGGCGAAGTCCCAAGCGATTCCATCCAAGATCCTCAATGTAATCGGTCCATCTAGTTCTAGGTCGTCCGACTGGTCTTCTCCCACTTGCTTTAGCATGTAAAGCTTGTTTGGGGAGTCTTTCCTGAGGCATTCTGCTTACTTGGCCAAACCATCTAAGCTGAGATCTTTCAATTCGAAGAAGTAACGGCTCGATGTTAAGAGATTTTCGAATTTCAGAGCTACGCACCTTGTTAAACAGTGTAACTCCTTTGATTCTTTGTAAAAACCTCATTTCGGACGCTTGCACTTGTGATCGCATTCTTTCGGTCATCACCCAAGATTTATGACCTTAAGTGAGAATGGGGACAAAAACTGCTTTGAAAATTGAGAGTTTTGCCTTTTTCGACAATTCTCGTTTCATGACAACCGAGTAGCACACAAAGCTCGCATTACTGCACTAGCCTTGCCTATTCGGGTATCCAGTTCTTCGTCTTGCCTTCCGTCACTCGTAAATGCAACCCCAAGATACTTGAACTTCTCTACCTGCTTCAGTGTCGCTCCGTTCACTTGTAATACGCACTGATCAGGGTTTCTTGAAAGATGAAGTACCTCAGTTTTGGCCGTGCTTATTTTCATTCCGGCGGTGTTGCATGCATCTGCAAAGCTATTTAATGCGCGCTGGAGGCCAGATTTTGTGGAAGAAAGCAGAACCAAATCATCTGCGAATAGCAGACGACTAATTTTGCAATTTCCAATCGTGGCACACTCATCAGCTTGGCTGTATTTGTCGATCCAATTCATGCAAACAATGAAAAGGAGCGGTGACAAAACGCACCCTTGCCGGAGTCCAACGCCCACATGGAACGGCTTTGATTGCTTGCCATTTACCCGAACACAAACCTCCGGTCTGCAGTAGAATGACTTAATAGCGCGTAACAATTAACCATCAACGCCATACTCCTGCAAAACCTTCCAAAGTTTATCCCGAGGAACTCGGTCATATGCTTTTTCAAGATTGACAAAGCATGCAAAGAGATCTTTGCCATACTCCCAAGATTTCTCGAAGATTTGCTTCAGAGTGAAGATTTGGTCCGTGGTGCTGCGACCCGGACGAAAACCGCACTGACCATCTTCCAGTTTTGATTCCACTATTTCTCGGCATTTCCTTTCAAGGCATTTGGCATATACTTTCCCTGGCAAACTAAGGAGTGATATCCCTCTGTAGTTCGTACAGTAAAACTTAAACTTTTGTTTAAACTTTTGAAGGTGTCTCCCGCAAAAATTTAACCAACAAAAAATAATGTTTTATTGTGACGTTGAGTGGAAACCTAAAAAGAAGTCACATGCTGCTTGTGACGTCTAAAGTAAACACTATTTGATTGGTCTGGTAAATTGCATTCATACACGTTGCAGTTTCTGATTGGCTGATAGAAAAAAGTTTCGCCATCGTGTTGGAATAAAAAGAGTGATGATAAGACGTCATGCTTGATTGCCTTGCAATACCGTAAGCTGCAAGAAGGAAGTATAGCGGCATTCTTTCCCTAACATTGTTTAAAACAGATTCTATCTGTGCAGGCTCTTCTGCTGCGTGCAAACGTTTTGCAAACTAAACCACACAAAATACAAAGTTGCCAACAAATCAGGGTAAGGTTGATTGGAAAGGTGTGACTGGAAAGGTTGATAATATTCATTCTAACCTTATCCAACAAATCACGAGTTAATACAAAACAATAGGATTTGTTTATTACGTCCTAACGGCGAGGCCGAGAAGACGCTTCCTTTTTACATCATCGCTGATCGCAAGATTCATTTCAATTTCCACCCTGGTTACACTGTTGCGTCTTAGTACAGGGCGCTATACGGCAACGTTCTCAACTCTAAACCAGTAGCAAACGTAATGACTTAGAAAACTTTAACACGACCAACTTCTGCGGGTGCAGATTCATCCTAATGGTGGCGCCGCCCTCGCTTATGACAAGAGAAAAAAATAAAGAACCAGCTCGAACTTGCCAGGGCGAAAGTTCGGTGCCCTGCCGTGGCAAATTCCGCTTCTGCATAACGGTGTTAAAAAATCTTATTTGTGTTTTTTCGAAATTTATGTTTGCCTTGTTTAAAAAAAATGATTCTAAAATTTGATATACTGTATCAGCAAAAACTAGCATACGCATGAAAAATGGAATCTTTTATGACCCACTTGAAATGATCAGTTAAAAGTCAAACAATAACACATGTGACGTACCGAAATATTGCCAATCAAGCTGCTACATTTTCCGTCAAACCATCCCATTCACACTAATGAAACGAAAGTTTTTAACCGACAAACTTTAGATCTTGTTTCGGTTAGTTTGGAGACTAAACCGGAGTCGAAGGCGGATTTTGCGTTTTTGAGCAGGAGTGGGACTGGAGTGTCAATTTTTTCAAAATTTTACAACCGGATTGGATTCGAAGGGGTATTTCTTAACAGAGTCATTATTTAATTTATTTATTTATCGGCGTTTGTCATTTTGTTCTTTAATTTAAGTTTTCACCCAAGCACGTGAATGTCGGAGTCTGTTGAAACGGAGTGTTATTATAAGGTTTCAGAGCTGGATTGGAACCGGAGCTAGTGCGTAAAATATTACAGTGAATCTGAATGAAAAATAACGCACCCCGCTCCACTCTACTTTTATCTGCTCCGCCAAAATTCCTGCAAAAAAGCAGGATCTATGGCTCTACGGATTAGCTGTTTGATTCAATGATATTACATAAAATTTTTTATTTTTAACTTATCATTTAATTAATTGATTGTGTCTGTGAGCATAAAAACGTGCCATTTAATCATTTCCTTGAGGTTTAAACATTGTTTTTTGAGTTTCACAGCTATTGCGACACAAATAAAAGTATGACATCATTACTGTTTGTTGTTTGGCCTCGTCTTGTTGTATTCAACCTTCAAAAATAGTGATTGCTGTATTAACTTGATTTTCATGGCGGGGGAATCCCGCAGTACTTACTGGGTATTTTTCAACTAGATGAAGTTAAGCAGCTTAGCTGTTTTGATAGAATACGACGCCGTAAACAAAGTCATTTTTGGTTGGTCATCGAAGAAGGAACAAAGTAACAACAGCTTATCAAAAAGTAAGTGGCGGTATATTTGAATTGCTTGCATGCGGCAATGTTTCTGTTAAAGAATTAGCCATTGGTAGGCAAGTTACTATGTAAAAGTAACTTAGTTACAGTTACTAGGCAAAAAAGTAACTAAGTTTCTGTTACAGTTACCATTTTGAAAAAGTAACTAGTTAGCGTAACAGTGGCAGTTACTTTGATAAACCTAATTACTGGTATGAATTAAGTATCGAAAATGTTGATTTTGTACTTTGGCACCGGCAGGCGCGTAGCCAGGATTTGAAAAAGGGGGGGGCTATTTTGAAAGAGTGAGAAGTGTGCATACGACGTTGACTCGGATTTTCATTGACCTTGAATCAGTTTCAGACGGTTTGTCCGAAATTTGAGACGAAATGTCTCGGAAACATCGGAAATTCAAAGGTTTTTTCCGCCCAAAATTAGGTGATCTCCAAAAAATAAAAAAATAAAAATAAAAAAAAAAAGGTCTTCGCCAAATTTCAGAGCGATTTTTCGGCCGAAATCCGAAATTCAAACGTTTTTTCCGCCCAAAATTAGGTGATCTCCAAAAAAAAAAAAAAAAAAAAAAAGGTCTTCGCCAAAATTCAGAGTGATTTTTCGGCCGAAATCCGAAATTCAAACGTTTTTTCCGCCCAAAATTAGGTGATCTCCAAAAAAAAAAAAAAAAAAAAAAAAAAAAAAAAAAAAAAAAAAAGGTCTTCGCCAAAATTCAGAGTGATTTTTCTCCCAAGTTTCGCAAGTTCAAACGTCTGAGGGGGGGCTCTTTTCGTATGGGGGGGGCTATTTTCCATTTTTCACAAAAAATCGGCCTCAAAAGCACAAAATACATGCGTTTTTGCATACTTCACAAGCCAATGGGGGGGGCTCGAGCCCCCCCCCGCCCCCCCCCTGGCTACGCTACTGGGCACCGGTATTAAATGATTTCTTTCTCAATTCATTTTCTAATTTTCATACGGTGCCTCTGCACAAGCTGCTTATGGCTATTGTTGCTATTGTTGTAACAAAAATACACAACGTAACACATTGATGCACTTTATTTAATTTCGTTTCAAAAAGCAAGCATCTCAAAATGTTCACCGCTGAGACCAGAACGTTTGGGTCTTTGCCCATGCTGTCTTTGTGCTTCAAAATATCTTTTCAAAACGAAAAGCAACAAAAGGGGTAAAGCGGCTGTAGTAACAACAACGTTATCTGCTGAACGAACAATACACACCATCGGCAAAAATTACGCAATCAATACAATCCTGCAGATAAAATATTAGAACGTAACTTATTAGATCGTTAAAAGGAGGTATTTAGTTTAAAAACGTTCTAATATCTTCTCACAGCATGGTTAGGGTTGCTACGTTAGTGCATAATAAAAAATCCGCACTCCGTAGCGCCAACAGAGATTACGTAGAAGTGTTTAATTTAACCAAAATCTAACGATAAAAGAATCTTTTTGAACAGGACTAAAACTAAAAGTAACTGTAACTTTTTTAAGTCTCCAATATTAACTACTTTTCACTTTCGTTACTTTTTACAGTTACTAAAGAAGAAACTAGTTACACTAGCTCGTTACTAATAGAAACTAGTTACTGCCCACCTCTGGAATTAGCATTGTGACGTCAGTGGAGTGGAACTGTTTGACATCGTAGATTTTGCAGCAGAGTTTTGTAGCATTAGTGTACAATGGTCTGCAATTTAGAAAGTTGAAGAAGCAAAAAATGTGATCAGAATCTTCCTCATCACTTCTGCATTGCGTAATAATCGTGTACGAGTATGCAGCTACTCATGATGGCGTGTTGCGGTGGTGGCGAGTCATTGGCAAACCTAAGCCCGATTTCACCAGCCCTAGAAATTTATACATTAAACTTTTACTTCAGCACCGAGGTACTTCATCTTTCAAGAAACCCTGATCAGTGCGTATTACAAGTGAACGGAGCGACACTGAAGCAGGTAGAGAAGTTCAAGTATCTTGGGGTTGCATTTACAAGTGACGGAAGGCAAGACGAAGAACTGGATACCCGAATAGGCAAGGCTAGTGCAGTAATGCGAGCTTTGCACTACTCGGTTGTCATGAAACGAGAATTGTCGAAAAAGGCAAAACTCTCAATTTTCAAAGCAGTTTTTGTCCCCATTCTCACTTAAGGTCATAAATCTTGGGTAATGACCGAAAGAATGCGATCACAAGTGCAAGCGTCCGAAATGAGGTTTTTACAAAGAATCAAAGGAGTTACACTGTTTAACAAGGTGCGTAGCTCTGAAATTCGAAAATCTCTTAACATCGAGCCGTTACTTCTCCGAATTGAAAGATCTCAGCTTAGATGGTTTGGCAAGTAAGCAGAATGCCTCAGGAAAGACTCCCCAAACAAGCTTTACATGCTAAAGCAAGTGGGAGAAGACCAGTCGGACGACCTAGAACTAGATGGACCGATTACATTGAGGATCTTGGATGGAATCGCTTGGGACTTCGCCCAAGCGAAATGATGGAGGTGATGGAAGACCGTGAGGTGTGGCGGCTCAATCTTGAGCTACTGCCCCCGCAACCCTCACGGAAAAGCGGGCAATGAAGAAAGAAAAGAAGAAGAAGAAGAAACTTTTACTTCCTTTAGCCAACGTTGCAGGAAAAAAATAGGTCTTTGGTTTTATTTTGCGATTTTGTTGCAGAGAGATCAAAGATCTGCGTTATGTTTGCCTTGGAAGGTTTTCAAATCCCCGCTATGCAGCAAATGCTTACGGTTCTCGTTATTTGCCTGGCAATGATAGTATATGCCAGGTGAGTTGACTTGGTTGTGAACGGGTATGTTGCTGGACTCAGATGCGATACGTTAAGAGTTCAATTTTCTCTACCGACGTACACTAGCGAATTTCAGAAATTCATGAATGTATTGTTTATCGCCATAGAAAAAAAATGTCCTTGTGTTCGTATTAAGTTTCAATTCGTTTTGTGCATAAAAAATGAGGTGACACTGTTATTGACTTAATTTTTTTTAATGTCGTTTTTTAACAGGAAGAATATAAATTCAGAAAAAACTTAAGACATTTTTTCAGCACAATAATCACATGCACTTGTGGAATTAAGAACAACAGATAGCCATTGTATCCTGCTATATTTGACGAGCTGTTTCTTTGATGATGTTTCAAACTTTTCAACTGATGATGTACAATTTTGTACAATGCTGCTATGAGCAAAGCAAAACCTCACAGTTCGTCTCTGGAGCGGGAGGCCTGAGGATTAAATCTCTGGCCGGTCAAATCGAACACAGCGTTGCTAACGGCTCGCCACCGCTGTAACATTTCTTCGAAAAAAGATCTGTTGTCCGGGCGCAATAAAACGGAGTTGGGCTTAGCAAACTTGCTAAATGCTTTGTCGTGATACAGCAAGATTTGATATTCCGTTCGAAATCGTTTTTACTCCAACGTCACACATTATTTTATACTTTCTAACTTTTTGTACATGTTTTTTTTGCAATCCTGTATATAATATTCCTGTCTTTTCAATTTTTTAATAAACAAAAAAATCTCCGTTTACTTTGGAAAAACAAGATAGCGTACTGGCAAATAGAAAGAAGTTTTGATATCAATATTCGGTAGGAATACGCTTGTGTACGGAGTTGTACTTAATTAGCCAAAGACCATCGCCAAGTTAAAACAAAAGACGTCAAGCTTTTTCGTTAAAAGAAAAGATTTAAGACTTCAACCCGGAGGCTTCCGTCCTTTGCATCCGAAATGTTTTTGCCTGTTGGTAAAACGAGAACTGAAGGCAAAATCAATTCGGTATCTACAGTAAGCTTACGCCAATTGTAATAGATTCAGGCAAGCCCGTTCCAGAGATATTCTACTTCAAACACGACGTAGGAGCCTCTCTAATCATAATTTTTATTGGCAACCTGACGATGATAGCATCAGCGACTGCATCTTAGTTGTATTCTAAGGCAAGACCGCAACCAAGAAAGAAATTCTAAGGCAAGACGAAAGGAAGATTTTAAGGCAAGACCGCAATCGTGAAAATTGCTCGTACCAAGCCAGCCATCGTCATGTAGCGTGAAGTCCAAATATGTGACGTCACCTGGCATTCTACACAACGATTTCTTGCTGATCTTTCGTGCTTCAAAGTCAGATATATTTTTTGAGATGAATATTATGACGTCACTTTTAATCTTGCGTTATAGTCTGATGATGTAGGATTCTGCGATGACGTATGAGTTCGCAAGTCGTATTTTTGATTTTTGTCAGCAAAATCCTTGTTTTACTTTCTCTCTCAACAGCCATGGGTCGATCATTTCCTTCCAGGAGGAAAAGCACACTATCGCGCAAGACAGGTTTATGACATAATTCAAGTCGAAACAATAAAAGATTGTACTGCAACAAAAAGTTAAAACTTAATAGACTGCAGATATCTTTAATTCGATATTTAATCAATTGTACCTTCATTATATAGGCATATGGTCGAGTGGTTTACGGCACTTCCAGCTAAAACGAGAGATCTGAAGTTCAATTCTAGGCCGGTCCATTGAGAGACAGTATTGCCAACGGCTCGTCACAGCGCATTTTCTTCGTCAAACGCTTTGTGGCTGAAAATTAATGACGACAAGACGGTGATGGTTCTCCCTGACTCTTTACTATTTATTGCAACACAATAAACACAATGAAAATCGCTAGGTGGCGCAGTTACTCTAAGTAACTCACCAGCTGATCTGTAGAAGGGAGAATGAAGGATATCACGAGCGTCGAGACGTCCGTCGCCATACAAACGGCCGCCGCGATCGCGCAGTTGCGGATCAACTTCTGTAGAGAAAGTGGTGAATTTTTTCTCACTCCGCTCGACTCCGCTTTCTGGTGATTCCTCATATGCACTTGATGACGTCGCAGAATGAACAACAAAAACCTAGGATACGATTAAAATCTTCGTCCCAAAAAGACCTAGCAGTTAAAACAAAGCTCCCAACAACTCATTTCGGTACCATGCTCTCCAGAGGACTGTGGAATGAATCAATGATATTAAATTAGTAAAGAAATCTCAGACATTAGAGGAACAGCATTATAACAATGCTGTAGCATTTAAACGTTACCGTTAGATTTAAACCACCATGCCTGACTTACTGTAAAAGTTAAGAGTTCATCCCGTTGCATTCGCCAATTATTAGGGCAATATGCTTTCTGAGACAATGCTTAACAATCATTTCATATAATTCTCCAAAACAAAAGCTTTTATAAGTGTTTGTGTTTTTTTATCTCCATCCGCAATTTTTTATCTCCATCCGGAACATTACCACAAATTTTTTTTCCCGTAATTATAAAATTTTATACCCAGCAATAGTTCAAGAAGTTTCGAAGTCAAAAGCAAATCACCCATCAGGGCAACTTTTGGAAACGAATTACACTGGAGACCACAAAAAATAAACCAAAAAAAGTTTTGTTCTTCGCTTATTGAACTAACATAATGCTTATAAAGTAAACCACTAACTTTGAAATAAAAGAAGCATGACGTAGGCTATGATGTTGACGATGTACACACGACTTTCAGTGGGGTCCAGAAATAAGCAGGTTTGGGTTTGAGGGACGTAAATAATCTTCTCCGGGGGGTTCGCGAGCACAAAACCAACCGCTGAGCCCACCCCTGTGATCAAAATCAAAACCAAAAGAGAATCTCTAAACTTGTAAAAAACAGTTAAAGATGTTAAGAAAAAAAGAGTTGGTCGGGCGGTAACACGCTCGTCCTTGAGGTTGAAGGTCTGAGGTTCAAACCTCCGGCCACTCAAGCCGTTTTGCCAACGGATCGTCATCGCTGCGACATTTTTTCAAAAGGAGTTGCATTGTTCAAGAGCATATTCGACCGCAATGAGATGGACCCGTCAACATGATTGAGCGTAATAGTAATATTAAGATTCGATTTCATAACAAAATATGGAAGATGTACTGCAAAGTTGCTTAGGTAGGGCCGAGGTGATTGAAAACACTAATTTTCACTTACCGCTTTATTGGCTTTGGAATAAGTTTGCTCATATTCGGGAGGGCATATAGGGTGTGCTGGCGGAACCAGAGAAAGATATAAAGAGCTACCTAGCTTAAAGCAAACAAGAAGTAGCAAATGTGAATTAGTGGATGGTTTGAATGCTTGCTTAAAAAGCTGCAAAAATCTCTTATTTTTGAAAAAAAAATTTTTTTTTCTTCCACCAATAAAGTTTTAACTTACAATCAGTTA
This sequence comes from Trididemnum nubilum, assembly GCA_963965965.1. Lineage (NCBI taxonomy): Eukaryota > Metazoa > Chordata > Ascidiacea > Aplousobranchia > Didemnidae > Trididemnum > Trididemnum nubilum. The sequence goes on from CAWYPQ010000156.1 coordinate 30,015, forward strand.
TGCTTTATTTTCACATCAAGTTTACATTTTTTGAAGTACTTGAAGTACTGTAATTGAGTTAAGAATTTCGAAGTTTTAAGTTAACTTATAGTTTATTTGTTTTTAGATCATTTTTTTAAAGTTTAGCAGCGGTATCGGTGTTATTCAGACCCTAAACCAATACGCGAGTGCAAACAGCCTTCAGGCTTCAGTGATACAAAAAAAAAATACTGAAAAAAAGTAGTTTAAGAAAAAGGTTTGTTTGAGAAGCGATTCATAAACTAGGTCAAACTAATGATGAAATCAGTTGACTTCAAAACGCCGGAATCCTCCCAGGATGGAGGCTCCGCCTCACCTGAGTCATTATATTGAAACGATTGCTGATTTAGACGTGAAGAAGGCATCAAGATGTTGTCAAATGAAATAGACTTGTAAGAAGTGATGTCTCTGTGAACTATTAGTTCTGCCTGTTTCGCTTCAGGAATAATTTAACTTGATTAAACTTGTTAGTGAATAAAAAAACACAGATATCAACCAAACACGGACCTGCGACGTAGAGCACGTAAAAGATGTTGAGATTGAGCGAGCACGCCAGTGCTGAGACGGGGCTGTTGTTGGGAAGGAAAAGAAGCTGAAGAAACTGCGCGGCTCGAATAATCCCAGTGATTGTGACGGACATCAACAGCGCGATCAGAATCTTTCGCTTGCGATTGATTCCGCTTCGGCCCGTTTGCAAATTTTAAAGCCTTCCTAAATTATCGTTAATTAATTTTGTGAGGAAATACTGTTCTGCAATATCTGCGAGCTGATTTGTCAATCGAAACTTAGTTGTTCACCAATCCGCCAACGGTTTGCACCCCACACCGTCAATTATTAAACGACTAGACGTTAATTTGAGTATTTTCCGAAAGGGCAGTGCAAATCAATCCGTAAAGCTGCCGGTGAAAAATCAAAAAGTTGCCGTATTACGGTTCGATAACTGGTATTGCGTCATTTATTGTATTTTAATATTCTATTGAGCTTTGTGCCGTCGATAGGACCCATTTGAATAAATACTGTAAACACGAAAAAGTAAAAATAAGTTCTTGAAAAAATGCTCTCCAATATCATAACGAAGATGACGTCAAGCAACGGTTGTGCAATTGATGGTTACCTGCTACCTAAGTCAAAAGTACTGAATATTGCATTATCTGCAGTGACAAAGCGACGATGTTATTGTTCTTTGCGCAGGGATAATCTTGCTTCATGACAGTGATGTCAGCAACAGCTCTTCAAAAAATATCAGAGTTTTGGAGAAAAAAACATCAAATCCACAAAACCGGGATTTTGGGGCAAATTTCCAACATCCATGAACAGAGATGAAGCTGGGCTGGAGATCTTTTTTTAATTTGGAGATTACCTTTTTTTCAACCTTTTTCCCAGAAGAATGTAATGCAGACCTTTTTTTTTGAGATGACATTTTTTGTAACCTTTTCGTAGAAAAATTTAGTGTTCAGACCTTTGTTTTGAAGATCACCTCATTTCCGAAACTGTTGGCCAATATTTACGTAATCCACATCGAATTTTAATCAAAAACACCAAATTTGCTCCTGAATACAAATTACGTAAGATTTCCTTCAAAAACATGAGATCTGACGTTAAAACATTGAAGCTGGCATCATTGCTTCATGAAAATCATCATATGGTTCTCTGATTGAATCTTCGCCTTTTTAGTAAACAACATCTAGCTCGTCGGCAAAAAAAGACACTTTTCTACGACGCTGCCAACCACCATAACAAACTTCTCCAAGTGACAAAACTTGTACCTCTTTATCTTGACATAAAGGCTGAAAGCAGTAAGAATATAAACCTCAGCGGCTATAGGAGCAGGAACTGGGCGGTGATGTAAATGACGAACTGGGGAAAATCTACTCTTCGTGTGTCGTAAGTTTCTGTCCGAGTTTCGAATTTCTGTCGCATTTGAAGTGGTATTCATTTTTGTTTTATTTTACAATAAAGTTACTTTACTTTTTCTATATACGCTGCTGTAACCTGCAACGACTCGAGGAAACCGGTGAGGCCTAAAAGTCAGAGCCATCTTACAAGACTTGGCTATTTTGTAGTGTAAACTACAGTACCCCAGCACTCAGAGGTGAGCACTTGCGCTGCAATAATTACGGCGCAACAATTTTACTTGCGATAGCGCTTGCGCCGTAATTATTTTAAGCGGTCGTGCTGACGCTTGCGCAGCAATTAATTCGTAATTTTAAGCGCAATCGCGCAAGCGCTATTCAAATAGATTAGAAATGATTGTTTTTCAATCAAATGTGATCAAAGTTACGAAAAAATCATTTTCGAAATATAGGCGTAGTCAAGATTTTAAATTGGAGGGGAGGCCAAACTGCAAATCACACGCAATGCGACGTAATCAAAAATTTTTGAAAAGAGGGACTTTTTGTGGGACAAAGATATTGTAAAATGGAGGATCAGAAGTCGGGGCCTGGGGCATAGGCTTAGCCAGGGGAAACCGGGACAAAATGGCCCATCGATCCGTGAAGACCTTGTTTTTGGTTTTTGTGTTTGTTTAGGTGTTCACTGTGTAACTTGTGAGCTGGGCCCCCCTCAATCTAAAATTGAACTCCAACTACATTTCGCCCCCCCCCCCCCCCCCCCCAATCGAAATTCCTTGCTACGCCTATGGCCTGGGATGGCATGTAACTTGGATTTTGCTAAAGCGAAAGGACTTGAATCAAAAGTTAAAATTTTTACAAAATTGTCCACCTTGGGAGACGTGTAAGCTAACTTGTTTTAACCCCAAACATATCACAGACTGGGGTCGGGGGGCAGGCTGCTGGGCAATTTTTTGTAATTTTGGGTGGAAAAATAGCTAATTTAATACTTTGGATTTATATTTTGCACGTTTTTAGAGTCATTTGAAATAACTAGATTTTCAAGATTTGAAAGCCAATAAAAAAATCAAACTGGTAAGTCTTTACATATAGATCAAGTTCAAAACACGTTTAAAATCTTGAATTCGGGTTTAAATTTGTGAGTGACTTTTAAAATTTTTAAACTTGGGGTTAAATTTAAATTTTTAAACTTGGAGTTAAATTTTGTGAGTGACATGGCCCAGGTTGATGAAGCAAGGTTCATTGCCTTATGTAATATTTTTAGCAGTAAGTAATCTCTCGAGTATTATTTACTTTGGAGATTTTTGTTTTGTCGTGAGAATAACCGGGTTTAGGAGTACATGTTCGACTAGAGGGCCCAAGTCCCCTCAACAAGCGTTTTGCATAGCTAATTTTTTTTCATCAAAAGTATTTTGTCGCATAGAAAACTGGCGAGGTGGATTGTGATTTGAAATTGGGGCAATAAATATGTCTATGTAGTTATGTTATTGCATTAAGTTCACAAAATGATTAGATGAGTGCCTAAGGTTGCAACTTTTAGGACAAAAACCTTGAATTTTTTCCAGGCTCTACATTTAAATTGGATGGCAAAAATTTGATTTGAAGGGGCCCAGGCCACCTGGTCGTCAATATTATTACTATTAGTCTGTTGTGGTCGTATACTGTTGTACGCGAAAATGCTGAAAGAAACTGAAAAAAAGTAAGGCTTTGTTGTTA
>CAWYPQ010000157.1:0-15041 GCA_963965965.1 Trididemnum nubilum
GTTGTTAGCGCGATAAGCACTTCCGGCAGTCAGTTTGCGGCGGTCAGTTGTTGTGGACTCGTCAGCTGGTTGGTTCTTTCCGATTTTTCTCTATGGATGGTAGCTAAGCAGTGTTACATCATAAAACCCCATCGATGCGCTGGAAGACCCGAGAGCTTGGTTTCTTTTTCGCTCCTTAGAAGGTCATCGATCTAAATATTTCGACTGTGTATGTAAATGAGCAAAAAAGAAAAACAAAAAAGCCATTTCGATCAAAATAAGCTCAGAAAGAAATATTGCCGAGTTTTGCCGGTGCTAGCTGCGCTTTGAAATTGCACTTGCAATAATGAAAACATCCAGATAATTGTTAAATTTCAACATCGAGGTATTTGAGCAAAAGTGTTGGGCGAAAAAAAATGCCGTGGAAAGAAGTAGCCGCTGTTTGAGTTACTAAGTTCACTCAACGGTTTCTCGTCCTTTATACCGCGAGAAATTGTAGCATTGGGTTGAGGTTTGTTTGAACTATGGAATCTCGTGGCAGGCCTCGTCAAACCACTGGTGTTGTTGCAGAAATCGACGCTACTGTCGCTGTGGACCGACGTGGTGAAGAGCTACCGCAACCCCACCCTGCTTCGCTGGTCGCTGTGGTGGGCATTCTCCACCTGCGGCTGGCTCTTCGTCGTCAACTACATCCAGAACCTGTGGGAGACGATCCTTCCCAGCTCCAAGCACAGCATCTACAACGGAGCTGTGGAGTCCATTGCCACTGTACTTGGTGAGTGTGACGTCATCGCGGAGTAGGCCAGTGCATTGTCGAAGTGCAGCGATAGAAATTCAATGACGCGCGCTTTATTGATCGGGCCAGACCGTGGCCCAGACTGGTTGCTCATGGGAGGTCTGCAGTACTACCAACCAACATTTTGTTTCACCAAGGCACTGTGCATGCGTTGCTGAGCCAAACTCCGGACGTGGGCGGCATCGGGGCTGAAATGAAAACAAAAAACACGCAATGTAGCCCAGGCAAAACCAACGTGATATTTTTATCAATGAGAAAGTTTGTTTGTGTAACATTTATGTCAAAACCTTGTTTAATCATAAAAATTCTGCTCTATAAACGGCGTAAGGCTTAGGCATAGCTGCAAGCTGTCGACTTTTCATTTTTTTTAACCTTTATCACAAATTTTTTACTATTTGTTTCACGCTACTTTTACTTTTTTCAGGTTTTTGTGAAGAATGTTAACTTTAGTTGTATATGGTAGAATATTTCTCTAGTGCGACTGTGTATAAACGAAATCGTTGTTTGTGATCTATTATTTTTAATTTTGTGGGTTAAACCGTAGCGATGCAGCCCTTGCTTTATGTGAGGGAAATGAGCGAGACCTGTAGCGATATCAGCGACTTTTTAAATTTTCATGATTATGTCCTGACGTGGCAAAAAATAAATCTCTTCCGGTTGCATCTTGAGGCGTGTTGGGAAAATTGTGACATGCTTCCAGCCCACCCTTTAGAGCCGCAGTCAAGGCACAGTATAGAAAACATTTAAAGTAACGTTTTTGAAATAAAAATGGAGCACGAATCAAGAACGGACAGAAGCGCAAGAAGACAAAGGATGTCTACTAAAATAGCTTACACCTTGCTAATTGTTTTTAAAGATTCGTGAAGATCTTTGTAAAGGGTATCGAACGTTGATTTAACTCATCGTATTTCAAGCAAAAATTTATTTGTTTAAAATATTTTGCGAGTAATTTCAAAATTTTGCCTCTTTTGGATTATTTTTATGGCAATCTGTTGCGCTCATTTCATTTAAAAAATGCTTTTTGAGTCACTGATCTGTGACTGCTCCTGTTGCCATGGTATGGACGCTAACTTTAGCGTTATCTAGTAGGCCTATCTATATCATAGCTCCTACCAGTCTTCCACCATTAGCAGTCTATTTCTTCCGGTAGATTTTAAACTACTGTTTTTAGACAAGGTTTTACTTTTAGAATTGCTACAAATAACTACTAAACTAACTTAATTAATTAGTTGGCTTTGCTAGCCTACTAGCCTAGGCTTACTTTTCTTTCCTTTCCAAGTGCAACAAATTGCATGTGTTTTAGCTAAAAATAGCAAACTCCAACCAAAAAGTGTATTTTTGCATTTGAAAAGCAATTTACCCCATCAAAGTCACAGCAGAAACCCATTCTACCATGAGCCCTACAATCTGACCAAGCTCGTTTAAAATCACTAATGCAAATTTGTCATAATGCCACAGCCGAATTTTTTCCCGTAAAGTCAATATCTTTCATGTAAGCGCTGTTTAACGTCTAACAATGAAAAAACGGGACAAAAACGTTAGAAGTCAATTATTTTTCACATACGCAGTGTGAAAATTCAAAAATTAGACCTTAATGCCCCTTTAATAAAAATTTGAACAAAACTAGGCTCAAGATTGAGTTATTTTTGTTAAAAAAATATAAATATCTTCCAATGCTTGGGGTACTGCTCTATTAAGTCCCCTTGCCTCAACTTAGCTTACGATTTTTATGCAACAATTTTGTTGCTAGAATTTCACTGTGACGACATTCATCTCATGTAAGTCTTTGTACGAGTTTAAACGTTTAACTTGTATAAAGATAACTAAACGCCAGCATAATGGCTCTATTAAAGTAAGTTATTTAGGCTTAAATCATGATATATGAAGTGCTTTCAATAAATACATGAAATCTTTCTTTGGTGGAATCAAGTAACTTGATTCGTTTCGTTCTAAAAGTACTTAAAGTCACATTTCTATGAAAGTTGAGTTACGGATTGTTTTGAGTTGTTTACTGCTATTAGAAGGACCTGTAATGAAAAAATACACCAAACTAAGTCCGTAAGTCCATGAACTTTCATATGGCTCGGCCAGCGTAATGCCTCATTTTGATTCTAATTAAGTCCGCTAGTTTTGTGGCTGGATTTTTATAGAAATGGACTTAAGTACTTCTAGAATTAAGCGTAATTTACTCTTTATACGTTTGTGAAACTCGTGTCGGAAGTTGATAGGTGTCTTTCAAAACCCTCTCCGATTTTGTTTTAAGCCATTTGCATCCTTTGCTTTAGTTAGTTTGAAAATCTTATTTATATTCGTTTGTCAAACAGTGTTTGCGATTAACGTGGCTACAAGCCACTCTGTTTAAGAAGTATGGATGCAAAAAAAAATGACGAAAATTGTGAAACATATGACAAAAATGACTAAATTTCTCAATAATTCCTTTGAATTGAAAAATTTTGTCATTTTTTCCACAATTTTCGTCATTTTGTTTTCGTCTTTTTGTTCATGTAAGATGGAAAAGCGAATGTACTTCAATGTTGTAGAATTTTGGTTTAGCTGGAAGTTTTTGAGATTATGACGTAGTGCTAAATTGGCAGTTTTGCGGGAAATACCGCGGCATCGTTCGATAGAACTGTGCTGTGCGACCGTGGTGTCGAGGAAATCACGTGCGTGATAACAGCTTAAACGCCGCGGGCGTGGGACGAACGCGAAGTTGATTTCACACGGCCGGGCTCGAGTGAGGAAATTTCTGGTTCAACACATTGGGCATGACGAGAAAATAACGTGCTGGGGTGTTACGAGGGGTTTGGGAGGTGACTGGGGCTTGGCTCGGAGTCTTTAGCGCCGTTCGACCTTGTGTAACAATTATTCTTCGCTGCTAAAATAATAAGAGCGTATTAGATTATTGCTGTAGTATAGTATGAGATTAAAGCACAAAAAAAAAAATCAAGGAATGCGACTCCGGCCTAGGAGTTGATTAAGAAAGTGCCTGGCACCGCATTTCCCACCTGGTCAACTTAAGATTTTTTGGTAAAAAGATGATAGTAACAAATTTGTGCGCGTCCCAAACCATTGGCAACACCTTTCAGTTTGTAAAGAAAAGGCTGTTCAAGCCTATTCCACATTGTTCCGCTTGTTTACCTCAATAATATCTTTCACATCTCCACTTGATTGGTTTTTCTCACGAAGAAGAACCTAAATTAGAACCAGAAATCGAAAGATATTTTCTGTTGATTGATGATTTCACTGCCGCTATTGCCATGTCGCCATTAGAAGAGTCGAATCGCTTTGCCCCAATCGGCCAATTCCTAACAAAGTGGTAACCATCTCTTTCCTTACTTTGCAGGGGCGATCGGTGCTTTTGGGGTCGGATATCTGAAGCTTGATTGGTCGAAATGGGGGGAGTTGTCGTTGGGCGTGTTCTCATTGTTCAAGTGTGGGTTTCTGTTTGTTATGTATCGTACCAGCAGCATATGGATGTGCTACCTCGTCTACGTCCTCTTCATCTTTCTCTACAACGTCGTTATCACGATCACACAGTACGTCATGCGTCGTTCGAAGTTCATCGATTTTTGTTGATACCAGATTATTTTTGTCTTTGCTTTATTGCAATTAAACGCAAATAAAAGGTGTTCAGAGAAAAACGGAAACGCAACTTTTCGAGCTGCATAATCGGCTCTTCCGGGGTGTTGCCAGCCGTGCCGGCACTTTTGAAATGGAGCCGAGCTTGCAGCTCCAAACGTTGCATTTCAGTTTTTCTCGAATTAACCCTCTTTAGTTTATCGCAGACAAACAATATTTGTGATCAAACGAGCGCGAAACTTTTTGATCAGTTTTTGACATGCGAGAGCTGGGTACTGGTGGGATCAACGTACGCAGTAACTTTTTAGCTTGCCGGAACCAGTGTGAAACAGGACTATAATCACCGGAAAGAGATCGCATAGCAGGAGATGACGTCACTTCTGGAACTTCTCACCGACATGACGTAATTTCCGAAAGCTGAACTTTCCACGGCTTGTGTCAAACCGCGGTTAGGTTGTCTTCGTTGTTAACCTGCGCAGCGCTTTGCTGTGGATGAGAGCATGGCAGCGGAATGCCACGTCATAGACGCCGGCGAAAGTTACGGCCGCCAGTAGGTGCCGGTCGGTCCTCTCGTGACGCTTTAGGTGGGTGGCTTCCACATTTCGCTCCAAAAACTGGGAAAACACCCGCAGATTCACCCTTATGACTCGCCACTTGGGTCTTTTTTTAGGTTCCAGATCGCCGTTGGGCTGAGCACCCGCAGGTTCGCTCTGGTGTTCGGGGTGAACACGTTCGTGGCAGTCGCGCTGAACGCGATCTTCACGGTGGTGCTGATCGACAAGGCGGTGCTGGGGCTGGATGTGAGAATCCAGTTCATCGTGTACAGGTGAGTGAGTTGTGTTGTAGGTGGGTGGGTTGTGTGTGCATGCAATTGTGGAAACCGCACAGTGTTTTTCAAAAGGTGAGGTTTCACTGCCCTGGTTGGATTTGTGCTCAAAGTTTTTCGATTCATTTTGAGATCGATGACTTTGAATAAGTAGTTTCGAAAACGATAAATTGCAAAAAATTTCGGGTCCTCAAGCCTGGCCCCAACGACAACTTAAAAGTTAAAATGTAATACTTTTTGCTGAAGAATGGCATCAAAGTACAATTGGTATGCATTTTGCTCATACGTTTATCCCGCTTCCAAATAAGCAAAAAGGCTAATTGGAATTAAACTCTTTGCTTAGTTACCTCAGCTCCCGCGGGAACAGAAAGCTGTAAACATATCGTATAATATGTACTGTACACGGGTGAATTCTCTGCTCTACGGTATATCATCATATATTTCCATTGCTATTTGGCGAGTAAATGAACAAGCAGCCGTGGGCGCCTGAAACCTTCTGCACTGCAAGCTTGGCAGTTTGGTTTGCATTGTCGCTGCGCTGGCAATCTAATTATTTGAGTCGATCGGTCCATATTTATCCTCCGCTCCGGAACAAGCGACGGTCTCGCTTCTATCTCGGACGAATCGTCTTGATCCGCTTAGGAGTTGACCGTACTCCAGGCGTGGTTTGTTCCGCCGCTACTTGCCAAGGTTGACTCTGTTAATTGATTTGTGAACTCTTCCGCGGTTTTCAACAGCCACGTTCAGAACCCCGATTGCACGCACCACACTACGTCCAGCCACTACCACTAGACTTCGAATAAATGTTGCAATAGTCGCTGGACAACTTTTTTGAAAACTGGGTGTGCGTACTGGTGCCACAGTCGCGATCCAAGTGGAGAGACCCCCTCAAGCTGATTGCGAATGAACCGCCAAGACTAGGGTTAGTTGGTGGCCGGTCGCTTCTCGGTCAGTTTTTGGCGTTCATTTGTCGTAGACATTCAGCGTCCGCTTGTTTTTCAGCGGCTACTTCGGGTTCGTCGCCGCCATTTTCCTCGGCCATGGAGTTTACGCGTTTGTGAAGCGGTGCCGAGCTACGGTTGTAATGTCCGCTCTCTAATTGGTTGCATTCTGCCACGTGATTGGGTGATTCTCCAGCAATTTTATATTTTATTCCCTTCCAATGATTGTCTTTCCAATCATGTACGCGCGTGTATTTTAGAAGCTTTTTTTATTTATTGAAACGTATCAATGCAAGTTTTATTGAATCGCTTTTAACTTTAGTCGTGTCACCATCTTCTTAGCTTGTTCTTGCCCACTGCCCAACCTACAAATTTATACTTCGAAACTGTCAAGACAAGAGCTGTCAGCCACTCGTAATCTAATGCTACTGGAGAAAAAACACAGGCGGGCAAAATACTAATTAGAAGTGCAAAACGCTATATTTGCTTTTGCGGATGAAATTTGATGCTGGTTGCTCTGCTCTTCTACTTACTTTTTGTTTGGCGCCGTACTTCTAATTCGTTTTGATTTGATCACGGCTTTGTCAAATTTGTCTTTTGCATTCAAATTGCTGTTTTCCGTTTAAGAAATGAAGTTTACATCTGGGAAGATGAAAAATTTTAGTAGCGTATCTGGCCTTTTGGTTGTTTGCGCCTGTGGCAAAATGTCCTTGGCGTCCGCCTCTGCAGAACTCTGGCACCTCATTCCAGTTTACTAGCCTCCGCATTTGTTAGTGATGCGTTTTGCAGGAAAATTGCAGTGTTAGCAACAAATCGAGTTGGAATCCCCTTCAGAGTTGCTGTGTAGTGTGTGTGTAGTTTGTCGGCTACCTTATGCTTACTGGTACCATAGTAGTTGTTCACGACAAATGGCCTGTCCCACTGACGTCGTTTACCGCATTGAGAAATTTTTGTAGCAAATTAGCAGATTGGTGAAAATCTGTTCTTAGGAATGCATGAAAACGTACTACCTATGCCCATTATTTTGTGCCACAGGTGACGTGTAATTTTGTTGCCAGATTAAATTGTGAACCTGCTCTCACGCCAGCCCTAAAGGGAAAAAATCTCCACTTGAAAGGACAATGGCAGATCATCAACTCTATGTTCTATTTAGAGTCCTCCGCTGTACAATGCAAAATCCCTTAAATGCGCCATGTTGCCACCCAGTCCACTATGCTCAATGTCACTTCGTTGTGCTTGTTTGCTTTTAGTATCTGAAGATATTGCTCAGTTGCAATCGCTTGCCATACTCACTACTACCTACTGACCAGTACCTAAACGACTCGATTGTGTCAAAGAAGGCAAAATTATTGGTGTTTTTAAAGTTTCTGCAATACTAATAGATTGTTCTGATTTGCGTTTACTCTATTCTTGACTCAACTGTCCTAGAATTTTTTTCTCATTATGCCCCTGACTTAAGCGAGGACGAATACGATTGGCCGGACTTGAAATACCTCCATTTGATTTTGCCGTATCGTTTAAGCGCAATATTGTCGGTTTTAGTGGGCAACACTGATGTTTAATTACCTTGCCTGCGTCATCGTAACGTATCGTTGATCAATGCCACATTATGGAGCTACTGTGAGAGTAGTCACTTGTTTGCGATTCGCTACGATGTCATAGCGCCAACCAATTAAGCGTTAAAGTTAAATATCTTGGATGGAATAGTTGGATCAAGAAGAATAGAGGACGGAAATTTATTGTAGTAGTGAAAACATATTAAGTGCTTTATATTTGGTCGATTATGACGTGTCGGCCGCTGCTCAATCAGCGCGTCGCCTCACTGTGCTACGTTTGTCAGTTATGCATTTCGTTTATTGCTCAATAAACAAGTTTTTGATCAAGTTTGGCTGATTCCGGGTCGTACTTGCAAGTTGTAAGTTCCACTTTAACCGACGCTGTATGTTTTATGAGCAGGTTGCTGGAAGTGGTTACTAAGTCAGGTGGTGCTGAGCATAATCGCTATTGTCATTTACAGCTCTGGTAATGCTAAGAACTATTTTGCAGAGGCCCAGTGCCGTTTCCACGAGGGGGCCAGGGGAGCTGTGCCTTCCTTAACGACTGCTAGTGCCCCCATTTTGGTTCACTCAGAACACTTTTTTCGGAGCATCACGTAACAAGACAACAAACAATAATGGAAAAAGAAATAATACCGTTGAAATACAATTCTTGTTCAAAGTTTTTTCGATTTTTAGCGAAATTGCTGGCTGCCACTACTGTATATAAGTGCGTGACGCAATAATCCGTCTTATTAACACGCCTCTGCGGATGTGTTGCGGAATAGGGATGTAAGCTTTTAAAATCGCTGTCGGTACTTCCTTAGTGATTATGACTTGAAACAATACGTGAAAGCATTTTTTTGAAAAACATCTGTTTTTGTTTCTTTAAGAGCGCACAAGATTTTTTAGGTCGCAGTCAGTTGCGCAACCTAAGGGAAAGGCCAGTGCTTAAATTGTAAAATTTTGCACGATGACGCTTTTGCAGCATTGACAGAACCTTAGTAAACATCAGGCGCGTAGCCAAGATTTCGCAAAGGGAGAGGCTTTTTTGAAAGTTTGATCCAATTTTGTTTAGCTTGACCCAAATTTTCATTGGCCTTGAAATTCAGTGATCTCAAAAAAAAAAAGATCTTCGCCATAGATCAAGCGCTTTTTCTGGCCGAAATGACAAATTTAAGGTTTTTTTCCGGCTAAAAACAGGTGATCTCCAAAAAAATAAAAAAAAAGGTCTTCGCCGGCGGTTGAAGTATTTTTTTTCTGCATCACTATTCCCGCGAAATTTGATTCTGTATTTGACCGGACTTTGTACGTCTTTTTTCACTCATCTACCAGCGCTCTAATCTCGATAGGGGGGACGCTCAGATCTCGATGGGGGGACGCTCAATCTCCGTGGGAGACGCGTCCCTTCCGTCCCCCCTACAATTTAAGTACTGGGAAAGGGCTAAGGGAGGCTTCAGCCCACTTAGCCCAGCATGTAGAAAATGTAACGTCAAAAAACAAGCGTTTAAACGTGTTTTGAATTTGATTTTAAGTATAAGGGGCTAAGCAATTTAATTCTTTCAATGACTTCTGAATTTTAGCAATTCGCTGTAATTATTCATATGGCTTCAAAAATGTGCAAAGTATGATTGAAATAGCGTTAAGACCATCGGCTGGGGGTTCTGCCCTGTTTTGTGATACGCTTGAGTTACATCGGTTTGTTCAGCAAGTGGTCTAAATTAGACTATTTTTGTGCAAAAAAATTACTTTTGGCTCTAGCTCTTTCCCTCTTAGCAAAATCCTGGTTGCACTTTTGGTCGCATTCCTGCTATAGATAAATTTTCAAGCAATTATGCGGGTCGCATACGAAAGGAACTAATGAAAGCTGCCGGGCTTATACGTCTCTTTTTTTTTTCAGACATGAATACAAAATTTTAAAATTGCGTATGATTTGTAGCGGTAAATCAGTTTTTATTTGCAAAAGTTTAGTCTATTTTAGCGCTACCCCCACTTTTGGTTGGTGCCCTCTCACTTTGTTTGCTCAGGCGACGGCACTGCTACAACTGTTTTTGCTGACATGATACTTGGTGACTATCGGTAGGAGGGAAGAGAATACAATGTTCGTAATGATACCTATGCATCATGAGCTACACCTTCAAGTCGTCACAAAAAGTGACGAGGATGGAATTCGAACTGATGCCTGCAAAAGCGTAAAGAAAGCGGTAGTCCTTCAACGCAGGACAAACGTATACCCATGTGCATTATGCGAAGTTACAAACGCAAAGCCTGATGAACTGGCAGGACAATTCTGCTTCATTTAAAGAAAGTAAGGCATCCAGATAGAATAACATGCAAATTAATAAACAGGGTTCCCACGGTCATGGAAAATCCTGGAAAAGAAATTGTTAAGAATTTGAAAGTTATTAAAAAGTTGAAAAATCATTTAAAATTTTTTTGGGCCAGAACAGCAACTGAGTTGTTAAAATTAAAGTTTCAAGATTAGTTGAATCTTTTTTTTACATTAACTTGGTTAAAAACTCGAAATTTTTGGGGAGAGCATATTTCAAGGTCCTAGTTGGAATTTCTTATCTGGAGATTTCTAATTCGAGACGATTTGGATTTTTGGAGGGCACCTCCAATTTTTATTATGAAGCCCCTATTTGGGGCACGTCCAATTTTTCGATCCCTACCCAGTGAAAAATTCACTCATCTTCGTAATTGGTTCAAAGCTTTAACCCATTTGCGTGGCACTTCTGATTTTGGGGGAATTAAACAGTAGACATTCTTGATATTTGGCCACTAAAATGATGACCTGGAGCCTTCAAAATTGGTATGCACAAAGATTTATCTGCATTCGATTTGTTCCAAACTTCAGCTTTCCACGTCTATCCGTGTTTTAATTATAAGCGAACTGTGGCGCAACCAGGGGGATCCTCCTTAGCCCAGTCACCTCGAAAACCTAAAATGCTAGTGTTTTAAACCTATTTTGGACTTTACCTGTAGGTATATAAAGATGGTTGGGCAATTTAAAATCTTGCAAACAGCCTATCTTTTGATTTTTATAATGTAATTCTTTTAAATGGCTCTAAAACGAGCGAATGGCGTTAACATGGTTATTTTATTCCTAAAAAATCTAAGTTTGCTCCTCAGTCTCTATCGCCTCCGGCGGCTGGCAGCTACGCATCCAGGGCCCCGTTTGTGGTACGCGTAGTCATAACAGTTTGCTCACAACACCACTTAATTAAGTCAACGCGTAGTCATAACAGTTTGCTCACTAAACCACTTAAATAAGTCATTTTTTCTAACAAACCAAATTTTTTTTAGGGGGCGAATGTTCCCCCCTTAGCAAAACCCTGGGCTCGCGCCTGATAGCAAATCAATTAATTTCCGTTTTTACTCCGTTTTTGGTTTCCTGAATTAAATCACGTCACGTAAGACTCCCCAAATTGCATGCATACTTTTTTCCACACGTTGTGAAGTTTTCTCCGAAATCAACAGCCTTTTTTAATATGGGGTGCAAAATGTAAAATCAGCTAAATCTGCAAGATATAATTATACCTGCATAATTGTTATGATGATATATAAATAACGTGCAATATAATTATATCTACATGCTTGTTACCTTAGTATATAAATAACGCGTAATACAGTTAAATTTGCGCGCTTGTTTTGTTGATATATAAATAACGCGCAATATAATTATACTTGCATGCTTGTTACGTTGACATATAAATAATGCGCAATATAATTATATATGCATGCTTGTTACGTTGATACATAAATCACGTGCAATATAATTAAAATCTTTCTGAAATTGTCCAAAAGGATGCAAAATAATTATGGATTCTAATTTTACAATAAGCCACCACTTGCGGTTTGTAAACGTAGATATCGTTAAATCTGCCAAAAAAGCAGTGTTCTGAATTTGCGATTTTACAATTTGTGCGTTACGTGCCTAAAGTAAACGTAGATATAGCACTCATGCGTTCATTCAGGATACCAGCGTTTGAGTTTCCCGCCTTCGCTTCATGGTCGTAGTTTCTTTTCAATTTTGTAGATCTAGCCAGATAGTTCAAGTCGCTATGATCTAACTGTACTGTAGTGACTGTATTATGTTCAGTACAAATCAAAGTTGAGAAGCTCAGAGATAAAATGTTTGAAACTAGCTGCTGCGTATTAGTGGTAGGTTGCCTACTCTCTAGTATTCCTGTGTCTTGGTCAACCAATGTGCAGTGTGTGTTTGCCAATTCTGGTTCTTAAATGGCCTTGTTCAATGAAAAGGTAAGGCAAAACTCCCAATGCATAATACAGTTACCTGGTTAACATGTAGGCTAGGCCTAGGGCGAGCTCAACATTTTTGGATTAAAAGCCTACTGTAGTAGCAGTACAGTAGCAGTTACTATTTCTGGCTTACTGTCTTGGCTATCAAGCCTAACGCAGCATTAGACTTGAAAACAGCAACGAGACAACAAAATGCTTGCAGGGTTCAAGTAGGCTAGGCTTTCCATTTCATTACATCATTTTTACTAAAATTAAAATAATGCACTACAGTGGTTGGTATCATCTTCTATAGGCTATGCTGTGTATTAAGTTCTATACCGATAGCTAACGGTATTTTACGGTGGTAATCCCAGGCTGGTATCAGTATGTAAAACTGCAAGCATTAACGTCTGAATAGCCTATTTTTGATTTGGCGTTCGTGTTAATGACACTGTGGTTAATCACTACTCCGAATCTCCAACAATTACAATAAGATTTGACCCAGACCTCCAGATTTAACATGCAAAGTAGGCTAGCTATCATTTGATTACCACAGTACCGGTATACGGTATTAACTAAACCAAGGGCGTCCAACTTTCTTGGATAATGAGCCATATCTGCTTTTCAAAAAATTTTTTTTAAATCAATGTTTTTGATCATTCTTTTGTAATGGAAGGCCTTAGCAACTTTTAATGCAGTGCTATACCATTTGAACTATTACAACAAAACCTTTGCTGTTAACAACGCTCTGCTTGATTACGCTCGTTGAAGAAAAAAAGATAGCTTTCTGAACTGCAGTCCAGGCGGCTGAATAGCACGTGATACAAAAAGATTATATGTCTCGCTTTAGCTTAAGTCGCGGAAATATGTTGATTGAGCGACGAACTGGACTGCAAGTTTTGCAGTCTCGTGTCAACAGAAATCGATTTATTTAACACCAGGTGCCAAAGTGGCATTACGAAATCAAAGCGTTTAATTGTCAAAACGGAATGTTAAATAAAGCAATGGCATAATCTTTCCAATAAAAATTAACTGTAAAAACAAAAAAAAAATTTTTTTTTTGCAATGTCCGTTAAAGAAAACACAAAACTATTTGGGGGCTGCAGTTCCGCAGTCTTTATAGACGAGCTACCCCTATTTGCATTGGTATTTCTGCGCGCCTAAAACGTGCTATGATATTCTGCTGTCATTTTAAATTTAGCATTGAGTATGGCAAGCAAGAAACAAAAAATTCGTGATGACGGTCGAATTTTCAAAAGAAACGAAAAAACAATATTTTTTGTGCAAGTACGTAGCAAGCCGATTTGCTTAATTGGCAATAACGTAATGTAGCGTCAGCTCCAACGTAGCCACAAGTGAAAGATTAATCAGATCAATTGGTTATTAAATCAACCCAGAGAGCACTTCGGTAGGTTATTCAATGGAGCCGGTCAATCGCGTTGGGACGCGCCCTGATAACTCAACGGTACAGTAGTATCATCTTGTTATAATCGCTTAATGTCGACAGGATACGAAAATTTTGGCCCGCAAAATTTTTTGAAAACCAGATATGGCTCGTTGCCCAAGAAAGTTGACGCCCTTGGTTTAGTTAATACCGTATACCGGTACTGTGGTAATCAAATGATAGGTACAGTACTTTGCATGTTAAATCTGGAGGTCTGGGTCAAATCTTATCGTAACTGTTGGAGATTTGGAGTTGTGATTAACCACAGTGTCATTAACACGAACACCAAATCAAAAATAGGCTATTCAGACGTTAATACTTCCAGTTTTATATATTTTAGTAGTACCAGCGCACACCCTAACTCACTGTGCACTGGCTCTACTGATACCAGCCTGGGATTACCACCGTAAAATACCGTTAGCTACCGGTATAGAACTTAATACACAGCATAGCCTATAGAAGATGATACCAACCACTGTAGTGCATTATTTTAATTTTAGTAAAAATGATGTAATGAAATGGAAAGCCTAGCCTACTTGAATCCTGCAAGCATTTTGTTGTCTCGTTGCTGTTTTCAGGTCTAATGCTGCTTTAGGCTTGATAGCCAAGACAGTAAGCCAGAAATAGTAACTGCTACTGTACTGCTACTACAGTAGGCTTTTAATCCAAAAATGTTGAGCTCGCCCTAGGCCTAGCCTACATGTTAACCAGGTAACTGTATTATGCATTGGGAGTTTTGCCTTACCTTTTCATTGAACAAGGCCATTTAAGAACCAGAATTGGCCAACACACACTGCACATTGGTTGATCAAGACATAGGAATGCTAGAGAGTAGGCAACCTACCACTAATACGCAGCAGCTAGTTTCAAACATTTTATCTCTGAGCTTCTCAACTTTGATTTGTACTGAACATAATTCAGTCACTACAGTACAGTTAGATCATAGCGACTTGAACTATCTGGCTAGATCTACAAAATTGAAACGAAACTACGACCATGAAGCGACGGCGGGAAGCGAATTTTTTTTTCTACCATGGTTTTGCAGATTTATTACGTCACATCCTGTGATCCCAACCTTGAGCTTCGTACTTTGCTCTCAATTTTGACTTGATCCGCTCTATTCAAAGGCAACTTGGTATGATGGTACTGGCAAAGTTAGGCTAGGCTTGAGTTTGTGGTAAAGTACCGTACGCAGTGGTAGAACAGGATTGGAAAAATATCACAAAGCAATAGCTGTTAGTCAATAAGCCTAGGCTTATGTTTCATGATCAAGTCAAAATATTAAGACAAAACTTTTGATACTAACAAGTCAAAATAGCCTAGTCTACTGTAATAATGATCTTTTTTTAATGTTAGGGTTGAGCTGCTGAGTTTTTTGGAATTATTACATTATAAATAAAATATCAGAGGGAAGCCTAAGGTCCTAAAGTTTATTAATTAATGCAGTTTCATTTAAGTTACTGTTGGTTATGTGTATTGCAAAAGCACCATCTGAGCATGGTAGGCCTAATCTGCACTAGTATACACTGTAACACTGCAAACAAAACTGAGCGACAAATGATTATTTGATGAACGTACCCAGACACTAAGTCATTTTTGTTACAGTTTTTCATCCAAAAAATCTATTAAAACTTCTTGTAGTATTGCCAGAAAATCGTGGATTACCTTCCAAGCATTATGCATTGAAAATGTAATTCCT
>CAWYPQ010000158.1:0-17838 GCA_963965965.1 Trididemnum nubilum
AGTTGTTCTGTGGAGAACATAAACTTCCCTTTTCTGACCGAGACCACAGCCTTTCTCAGCAGAGTTGAAGTAGGGACTGGGAATCCGGAGTCTGCGATAGCTTGAAACTGTTGTCTGATTTGTCTCGCTAAATCTTCCATCATTCTGGCGCGTTCGATTAATTCTTCCTGCTGGAACAAAGTTTTGTAGCAGCTTGTAAACGGTGGAATATAGTCTGGGAGTCTCACGTTTTCTGCCTCCAGATATAGTTCGTCTGCTTTGTTGGTGAAAGACTGCATGATTTCGAGTCTTTCACTTGCTGCCCTTTTTATAGGTAACAAAGAGAAAAAAGCGATTGCGCCACAGCATGGGAAAAAATCTATTGCTGTTCTTGGTGCCGTTGCGCCATAGTCGGGTGTAATTAGAGGGTGAGTTGATTTTAGGTTCATGACGTAATTGTTC
Organism: Trididemnum nubilum; assembly: GCA_963965965.1. Taxonomy (NCBI): domain Eukaryota; kingdom Metazoa; phylum Chordata; class Ascidiacea; order Aplousobranchia; family Didemnidae; genus Trididemnum; species Trididemnum nubilum. The sequence continues at coordinate 442 of CAWYPQ010000158.1, forward strand.
GGACTTATACTCGATACGAGCGAATTTTTTCTTTGATGAATTCGCCACATATCGTACACAGCTGCGATTTTCTAGAACAGCAGACACATTCGGTGATGTGAGCGCATGGAAGGTATAGCATACACCTTTCCTCCTTCTTACATTTCATACACTTTACCTCGTCCAATATTTCTTTTGCCCGTTTCATAGTCAATTTCGGTTTAAAAATAACATCAGGTTCTTCCATAAGTTTCAGCATAAAATCGTAAAAGGTGTTAAAGTTTTCGCCATGATCTGTAAATCTTTTCGTTAGAACTCGGGTTATTTTTTGATCTTGAAATCCTAGAAGTTTCGCCATTTCTACGTTTCTCCCCAACAACATTTCTCTGTCGACTTTTTCTTTCACATCCTCACCTCCTCTAGGATCGATTAAGGGCGGGAACAGCGGTTGCTGTTTTGCGGGTGTTTTGTTTTTAACTAGTTTTTGCAGACCTTGAAGTTTGTTTTCTGGCGGTGGATTGGGTACGGCTGGACGTTTCAAACCAGTAAACCCTTTCACGATGTCTTTGACAAAGTCCACGCCTTTATTTTTGAGCAAATATTCGCAGAGAGGGAACCATTTCGCATGTTCTATCCACGGGTTGTCAAAACGATCCCAGTTCTTTAAACCACCGTTGCAGTACCAACATTTCACCTTATCGCCTTCGCCAAGATAGTAAAACCCAGCGTCCGCTAGTAATGCTGTATCAGCTCCAATTCGGTGACTGGGCCAATACTCGGTAAACGACTGATGGCGGTCGATAATTCTACGCATGTGTGGGTTGATCGCATGCTTGCATTGGAACAGGGAAGAAGTTGGTGGTGCTACATCACCACCAGTAACTGCAGCTGAATCACAAGCGTCCGCCATGTTTCTTTTGTTCTGGTAGAATGAAAACGTGACTCCTGGTCCTTTTTTTTTATAGCCGATGAACCCACGCCATAAGTCAGTGTTGATGTGGTTGCGCCACCGCGTTTTAGACAGGTTCAGACGTGTCAAGATTGCACGATCGAGATATAATAATAACATACTGTTGCGCCACTGTCTCCATAGAACGGTTCTATTATATCACACTGCCATTACGTCATTGCTATTATTATCGCGCTCACGTTTATGATGACATCGTCGCTACGCTGTATACCCGTAACAAGTAAATAATTCCATCGCGTTGAACGTTCTAAAACGAATACGCTCTCGTAGGGACTTTCCCTGGTGAATTACCGCCACTTGCGTATAAATCTTCCAGTTTTACTTCGTTCAAGAGACATTACACATAAACAATAGGTCTTTGATTTATCTTAGTTGAGTGTGTAAGAGTCTTACCATTCAGGAACATGGTTCGGTTCCTAGGTAGATCTCACAACTTTAAGAAATCTTACGCATTTTAAACAAAAGCATTGGTTAGCTCTTGTTGGTTCGAACCTTAGGTAAAACACTCTTCTACTCTTGACCAAGTTCTAGGTTCGATTCTTAGAGTTACCAACCTAAGGTTAGACTCTACCTAGTTCGATTCTTAGGGTTAGAGACATACGGTTAGAACTTACGATCTTGCGAATATTCACAATCACAATTTTCTGCAACCACAATTTTCTGCAACCACATTTTTCTGCAACCACAATTTTCTGCAACCACAATTTTCTGCAACCACATTTTTCTGCAACCACAATTTTGCAACCACAATCCTATGCTTTTGGCTCAACTAATACTACTGTAATGTATGTCACAAAATGTTGGAAGTTGCTGTTGTGCGAATAGAATACAAACATTCTTTGAACTCTATTCTTTTTTCAGACATGGACGAATGTATTAACAGTTCAAATGTTTGCGATGAAAACGCAGCTTGTATCAATACAATCGGTAGCTACTGGTGTGACTGTATATTTGGCTTTACTGGGGATGGCTCTAACTGCTCAGGTATAGATGGAGTTCTAACTTCTAAGTGCAATTATTCTTTTACTTATCATACACTGCATGATGCTGGCCGAACATTTATTGCATTTTGTTAAAAGAAAAATGGCGTTTAACAATTATAGATGTTAAGCAAAACTTATTTGCATAACATTTTTTTTACTTGCAGATGTCGACGAATGCAATGCTTCCACTCACACGTGTTTCGACAACGCGACCTGCCGCAATACGTTCGGTTCATTTGAGTGCGAATGTTTCGAGGGATTCATCGGAAATGGTTTCAATTGTTCCGGTATGGTGCATATGCATTTTATGTTTTTATTTTTAGGTGTTTACTGATTGGTCGCTTTGTTTTTGTGAATACAAAAGCAGAATCTTGAGATTAAATTGCCACACTTGTTGTTTTCCAAATCTTTTATTCCACTTAAATGTTATTGTAAGTGGTTGTTTAGCAACAAGATTCTCAACGTAATCTATTTAAAAAAGACCCTTTCCGATATCTGTTTGATAAACAAAGCAATGACGGTCTTGGATGTATATTGCGCCCGAAAAATATTTTGAAAGAAGATAATCATTTAACGTTTGGTTTGCAGAGTTTTTCTGCGTTATCTGGTGGGAGGAATTGGTGCAATTGCTCCGTATTGATTTGTTGTTGTTTTTGATTTACTGCAGATATCAACGAATGCAATGGCACTACTCACATGTGTTCTGACAACGGTACTTGTACGAACACACCTGGCTCTTATGAATGCGAGTGTTTTGATGGGTTCAGCGGCAACGGAATTAATTGTTCAGGTGAGTCAAAAAAGTTAAGTGATAATCCGTTTTTGTAAACGTGTAATTAAACTTTTTCTGATTAAAATTTTCTACGTAATGTACTATTTTTGCCAGACATCAACGAGTGCTATGAAGCTAGTCACAATTGTTCGAGTAACGCTAGTTGCATCAACACAGCTGGTTCTTATGAGTGCGAGTGTGATACTGGATATTTTGGAAGTGGATATAACTGCTTTGGTAAATCCCACCCGTATACGTTCATTTTGGTACCGGCAGTAAATTGATTTCATTCGAAAAAGTAACAGGTTTCTAACGGCAATTTGATTTGTCAGTTGCTTTTGGTCACAAAAGTCATGTTTATTGACGTAACAACGGTGACATAACAATCAGCAAGTTTATGCAGGCTGGAAACTCCAACTGAATTTTTTCAAACGGAATCAATATGATTTATGTTCACCAAGTGTGGTTTGATCACTACCATCTCTTGGCTATGATGACACTTGTCTTAGCCTGACTCAAAATTTGAATATTTTTATTCAGATGAACATCGAAGTTGAACATTGAATTAGTTGCCGTTTGCAATAAAAATACTGTATTTGTTTTTTTAACTTTTTAATGACAACTGTGTGTAAAGTAAAGCTCTGAAGTCTTATTGGAGCGAACCTGATTATTAATGTTATCGTTTGTTTTGAATAGTCACATTCGGTTTGACAATATGCATTAAAATAGAACCCTATGATAAATGAATCTCTTTGATGTTAATAAATAACTGATTTGTTTTTCGCTTGTACAGAAAAAGTAAGCTACTTTAATTTGTAACACTCTTCACAAATTAAGACAATATTTCATTGAAAATTCGTTAATTTTCAATGTTCATAGACATACATGAATGCAACAATGAGGTTGATGATTGCTCGAACAATGCTACTTGTATGAACAGAGCTGGTTTTTATTTGTGCATGTGCTTTGATGGGTTTACTGGAGATGGAGTGATTTGTTCAGGTGTGAAAATAAGTTTTGTTGCAGAAACCTGCAGAAATAAAAAGTGCAAAAAAAAATTAACAAAACTTTTTTGTGTTTATTTCATTCTAAGAACAGTGTATTAAAGTTATCATTTTTTAGTGTTAATATTCAACAGATGATATCATGATGAGTTAAACATCTTAAGCCTCTACGTCCTATACTGCCCCACTGTAGTGTTTATGTTTGTACTAATCCTGTAAATTCTTTTGAATTAAATACTTTTGTTTAGACAGTTTTGATGAGAATAACTATTTCTTACGGAACCGTTCACAATAGAACCTGATAAATCCGTTATGGTGATCAAGATTTTTTGCATGCACTTGACATATCTTTTCTCAGACATCGACGAATGTAATGATACCATTCCTGTCTGTTCTGAAAACGCCACATGCACCAATACCATTGGTTCGTTTCAATGCGATTGCCTGGATGGATTCAATGGAAATGGATACAACTGTTCCGGTAGGTTTTGAGTTCATATTAGCGATCGAGTTTTCAAAATAATCAAGAGATTTTTTAAAGCTTTTTTTGGCATCTCTTTGAAATTACGAATTTTAATCCACCATTTTAAAAGATGAAAGGCCCTTGTTTCGTTTCTTGCACCAGGTGTAGCAATATCTATGTTTATTTCAGCTTTCTGGTATGATTTTTTGTTTTGTAACAGATATCAACGAATGCAATGACGCTACTCACATGTGTTCCAACAACGCTACTTGTATCAACACAGCTGGTTCTTATGAGTGCGAGTGTAATGTTGGATTTCATGGAACTGGATTCAATTGCTCTGGTGAGTTAAGCATCAAACAACATAGCTCTTGTTTAGTTGCTTTAATACTGCATTGAACAAAACGGTGAAAATCGTTAATTTAATTTTACATGTAGCTTTTTATCTCTTGATTTTTTCGTTCAAATTCAATGGTTTGTTTTCTTGTAACAAAAAGTATTTTGCAAGATTTGAAAAACGATCCAAGAACTTCTCACGACAACATGTTTGTGTGAAATTTTTTGTTTAGATAATTTAAAAGTGTAGCTTCAATGCAGCAGGTTATTACTGCATTGATGTTCTTAACTAACACAATTTAACCTTAATGATCCGCGGGCTATTTGACCAGCGCAATGCGTACAAGGGTGAGGGGGCTTTGAGTTGATGACGTCAACGTAGTAACGTCAGAAAGCCATTTTTTGGAAAATAATGACTTCATTTTTGCAATAAGGTCGTTGGCAGTTCAAACTTTGCACATACACTTGTTTATTGATACTGTATCACAAAATGTCTAATCCTGGTAATTACGTCACAAAAATGATTAATGACGTCATTTAAGTCGAACATTGGCCAAAACAGGCTCAGATTTTGGAAAGGGTCTGTGGCCGAGTTCAAAATTGGAGAAAATTTCGCTTGCCTTACCAAATTAAAACATTTAGAAGCATTTTTTGAAAAAATTTGACTCAAAATCAAGTCAGTTTGAAGGAATTGTTTTTTCTTAGGGCACTTATTGCAAAAGAACGAGAGAAAGGACATTTTTGCCCCCCGCCTCTTGTAAAACAGGGTTAAGCTAGTGAACCATTAGATGAAAACTACTTGCTACTCTTGCTACTATAGGCCTATCTTTTGTAGGACTAAGCTTTAGCTTGAGTTGAAACGTGCTGAAAATATACAATTTATGATCTTTGAATTTTGTTCATGCTAATGCTCTAACTTGAAGAGTAATACATAGCAACGGTCTTTACAATTCGAGTCCATTTTCAGTAATTAAGCTTCTTTATCAGACATCAACGAATGCAACGACACTACACACATGTGTTCTGACAACGCTGCTTGTATCAACACAGCTGGTTCTTTTGAGTGCGAGTGTTTTGCAGGATTCAATGGAAACGGGTTTAACTGTTCTGGTGAGTTCTGCTGAATTGCACTATTTTTTTTAAATATATGCTGGCGACCATGATTTTGATTTGATGGCAAACTTTTCAGTTTTGACAAAAAATCAATGTTTTGTTGGTAGACATCAACGAATGCAATGATACAATTCACATGTGCTCCGACAACGCCACTTGTACCAACACAGACGGTTTTTATGAGTGCGAGTGTTTAGACGGATTCACTGGAGACGGATATGATTGCTCAGGTAAGTAATGTATGTCACAAAATGTTGGAAGTTGCTGTTGTGCGAATAGAATACAAACATTCTTTGAACTCTATTCTTTTTTCAGACATGGACGAATGTATTAACAGTTCAAATGTTTGCGATGAAAACGCAGCTTGTATCAATACAATCGGTAGCTACTGGTGTGACTGTATATTTGGCTTTACTGGGGATGGCTCTAACTGCTCAGGTATAGATGGAGTTCTAACTTCTAAGTGCAATTATTCTTTTACTTATCATACACTGCATGATGTTGGCCGAACATTTATTGCATTTTGTTAAAAGAAAAATGGCGTTTAACAATTATAGATGTTAAGCAAAACTTATTTGCATAACATTTTTTTTACTTGCAGATGTCGACGAATGCAATGCTTCCACTCACACGTGTTCCGACAACGCGACCTGCCGCAATACGTTCGGTTCATTTGAGTGCGAATGTTTTGAGGGATTCATCGGAAATGGTTTCAATTGTTCCGGTATGGTGCATATGCATTTTATGTTTTTATTTTTAGGTGTTTACTGATTGGTCGCTTTGTTTTTGTGAATACAAAAGCAGAATCTTGAGATTAAATTGCCACACTTGTTGTTTTCCAAATCTTTTATTCCGCTTAAATGTTATTGTAAGTGGTTGTTTAGCAACAAGATCCTCAACGTAATCGATTTAAAAAAGACCCTTTCCGATATCTGTTTGATAAACAAAGCAATGACGGTCTTGGATGTATATTGCGCCCGAAAAATATTTTGAAAGAAGATAATCATTTAACGTTTGGTTTTGCAGAGTTTTTCTGCGTTATCTGGTGGGAGGAATTGGTGCAATTGCTCCGTATTGATTTGTTGTTGTTTTTGATTTACTGCAGATATCAACGAATGCAATGGCACTACTCACATGTGTTCTGACAACGGTACTTGTACGAACACACCTGGCTCTTATGAATGCGAGTGTTTTGATGGGTTCAGCGGCAACGGAATTAATTGTTCAGGTGAGTCAAAAAAGTTAAGTGATAATCCGTTTTTGTAAACGTGTAATTAAACTTTTTCTGATTAAAATTTTCTACGTAATGTACTATTTTTGCCAGACATCAACGAGTGCTATGAAGCTAGTCACAATTGTTCGAGTAACGCTAGTTGCATCAACACAGCTGGTTCTTATGAGTGCGAGTGTGATACTGGATATTTTGGAAGTGGATATAACTGCTTTGGTAAATCCCACCCGTATACGTTCATTTTGGTACCGGCAGTAAATTGATTTCATTCGAAAAAGTAACAGGTTTCTAACGGCAATTTGATTTGTCAGTTGCTTTTGGTCACAAAAGTCATGTTTATTGACGTAACAACGGTGACATAACAATCAGCAAGTTTATGCAGGCTGGAAACTCCAACTGAATTTTTTCAAACGGAATCAATATGATTTATGTTCACCAAGTGTGGTTTGATCACTACCATCTCTTGGCTATGATGACACTTGTCTTAGCCTGACTCAAAATTTGAATATTTTTATTCAGATGAACATCGAAGTTGAACATTGAATTAGTTGCCGTTTGCAATAAAAATACTGTATTTGTTTTTTTAACTTTTTAATGACAACTGTGTGTAAAGTAAAGCTCTGAAGTCTTATTGGAGCGAACCTGATTATTAATGTTATCGTTTGTTTTGAATAGTCACATTCGGTTTGACAATATGCATTAAAATAGAACCCTATGATAAATGAATCTCTTTGATGTTAATAAATAACTGATTTGTTTTTCGCTTGTACAGAAAAAGTAAGCTACTTTAATTTGTAACACTCTTCACAAATTAAGACAATATTTCATTGAAAATTCGTTAATTTTCAATGTTCATAGACATACATGAATGCAACAATGAGGTTGATGATTGCTCGAACAATGCTACTTGTATGAACAGAGCTGGTTTTTATTTGTGCATGTGCTTTGATGGGTTTACTGGAGATGGAGTGATTTGTTCAGGTGTGAAAATAAGTTTTGTTGCAGAAACCTGCAGAAATAAAAAGTGCAAAAAAAAATTAACAAAACTTTTTTGTGTTTATTTCATTCTAAGAACAGTGTATTAAAGTTATCATTTTTTAGTGTTAATATTCAACAGATGATATCATGATGAGTTAAACATCTTAAGCCTCTACGTCCTATACTGCCCCACTGTAGTGTTTATGTTTGTACTAATCCTGTAAATTCTTTTGAATTAAATACTTTTGTTTAGACAGTTTTGATGAGAATAACTATTTCTTACGGAACCGTTCACAATAGAACCTGATAAATCCGTTATGGTGATCAAGATTTTTTGCATGCACTTGACATATCTTTTCTCAGACATCGACGAATGTAATGATACCATTCCTGTCTGTTCTGAAAACGCCACATGCACCAATACCATTGGTTCGTTTCAATGCGATTGCCTGGATGGATTCAATGGAAATGGATACAACTGTTCCGGTAGGTTTTGAGTTCATATTAGCGATCGAGTTTTCAAAATAATCAAGAGATTTTTTAAAGCTTTTTTTGGCATCTCTTTGAAATTACGAATTTTAATCCACCATTTTAAAAGATGAAAGGCCCTTGTTTCGTTTCTTGCACCAGGTGTAGCAATATCTATGTTTATTTCAGCTTTCTGGTATGATTTTTTGTTTTGTAACAGATATCAACGAATGCAATGACGCTACTCACATGTGTTCCAACAACGCTACTTGTATCAACACAGCTGGTTCTTATGAGTGCGAGTGTAATGTTGGATTTCATGGAACTGGATTCAATTGCTCTGGTGAGTTAAGCATCAAACAACATAGCTCTTGTTTAGTTGCTTTAATACTGCATTGAACAAAACGGTGAAAATCGTTAATTTAATTTTACATGTAGCTTTTTATCTCTTGATTTTTTCGTTCAAATTCAATGGTTTGTTTTCTTGTAACAAAAAGTATTTTGCAAGATTTGAAAAACGATCCAAGAACTTCTCACGACAACATGTTTGTGTGAAATTTTTTGTTTAGATAATTTAAAAGTGTAGCTTCAATGCAGCAGGTTATTACTGCATTGATGTTCTTAACTAACACAATTTAACCTTAATGATCCGCGGGCTATTTGACCAGCGCAATGCGTACAAGGGTGAGGGGGCTTTGAGTTGATGACGTCAACGTAGTAACGTCAGAAAGCCATTTTTTGGAAAATAATGACTTCATTTTTGCAATAAGGTCGTTGGCAGTTCAAACTTTGCACATACACTTGTTTATTGATACTGTATCACAAAATGTCTAATCCTGGTAATTACGTCACAAAAATGATTAATGACGTCATTTAAGTCGAACATTGGCCAAAACAGGCTCAGATTTTGGAAAGGGTCTGTGGCCGAGTTCAAAATTGGAGAAAATTTCGCTTGCCTTACCAAATTAAAACATTTAGAAGCATTTTTTGAAAAAATTTGACTCAAAATCAAGTCAGTTTGAAGGAATTGTTTTTTCTTAGGGCACTTATTGCAAAAGAACGAGAGAAAGGACATTTTTGCCCCCCGCCTCTTGTAAAACAGGGTTAAGCTAGTGAACCATTAGATGAAAACTACTTGCTACTCTTGCTACTATAGGCCTATCTTTTGTAGGACTAAGCTTTAGCTTGAGTTGAAACGTGCTGAAAATATACAATTTATGATCTTTGAATTTTGTTCATGCTAATGCTCTAACTTGAAGAGTAATACATAGCAACGGTCTTTACAATTCGAGTCCATTTTCAGTAATTAAGCTTCTTTATCAGACATCAACGAATGCAACGACACTACACACATGTGTTCTGACAACGCTGCTTGTATCAACACAGCTGGTTCTTTTGAGTGCGAGTGTTTTGCAGGATTCAATGGAAACGGGTTTAACTGTTCTGGTGAGTTCTGCTGAATTGCACTATTTTTTTTAAATATATGCTGGCGACCATGATTTTGATTTGATGGCAAACTTTTCAGTTTTGACAAAAAATCAATGTTTTGTTGGTAGACATCAACGAATGCAATGATACAATTCACATGTGCTCCGACAACGCCACTTGTACCAACACAGACGGTTTTTATGAGTGCGAGTGTTTAGACGGATTCACTGGAGACGGATATGATTGCTCAGGTAAGTAATGTATGTCACAAAATGTTGGAAGTTGCTGTTGTGCGAATAGAATACAAACATTCTTTGAACTCTATTCTTTTTTCAGACATGGACGAATGTATTAACAGTTCAAATGTTTGCGATGAAAACGCAGCTTGTATCAATACAATCGGTAGCTACTGGTGTGACTGTATATTTGGCTTTACTGGGGATGGCTCTAACTGCTCAGGTATAGATGGAGTTCTAACTTCTAAGTGCAATTATTCTTTTACTTATCATACACTGCATGATGTTGGCCGAACATTTATTGCATTTTGTTAAAAGAAAAATGGCGTTTAACAATTATAGATGTTAAGCAAAACTTATTTGCATAACATTTTTTTTACTTGCAGATGTCGACGAATGCAATGCTTCCACTCACACGTGTTCCGACAACGCGACCTGCCGCAATACGTTCGGTTCATTTGAGTGCGAATGTTTTGAGGGATTCATCGGAAATGGTTTCAATTGTTCCGGTATGGTGCATATGCATTTTATGTTTTTATTTTTAGGTGTTTACTGATTGGTCGCTTTGTTTTTGTGAATACAAAAGCAGAATCTTGAGATTAAATTGCCACACTTGTTGTTTTCCAAATCTTTTATTCCGCTTAAATGTTATTGTAAGTGGTTGTTTAGCAACAAGATCCTCAACGTAATCGATTTAAAAAAGACCCTTTCCGATATCTGTTTGATAAACAAAGCAATGACGGTCTTGGATGTATATTGCGCCCGAAAAATATTTTGAAAGAAGATAATCATTTAACGTTTGGTTTTGCAGAGTTTTTCTGCGTTATCTGGTGGGAGGAATTGGTGCAATTGCTCCGTATTGATTTGTTGTTGTTTTTGATTTACTGCAGATATCAACGAATGCAATGGCACTACTCACATGTGTTCTGACAACGGTACTTGTACGAACACACCTGGCTCTTATGAATGCGAGTGTTTTGATGGGTTCAGCGGCAACGGAATTAATTGTTCAGGTGAGTCAAAAAAGTTAAGTGATAATCCGTTTTTGTAAACGTGTAATTAAACTTTTTCTGATTAAAATTTTCTACGTAATGTACTATTTTTGCCAGACATCAACGAGTGCTATGAAGCTAGTCACAATTGTTCGAGTAACGCTAGTTGCATCAACACAGCTGGTTCTTATGAGTGCGAGTGTGATACTGGATATTTTGGAAGTGGATATAACTGCTTTGGTAAATCCCACCCGTATACGTTCATTTTGGTACCGGCAGTAAATTGATTTCATTCGAAAAAGTAACAGGTTTCTAACGGCAATTTGATTTGTCAGTTGCTTTTGGTCACAAAAGTCATGTTTATTGACGTAACAACGGTGACATAACAATCAGCAAGTTTATGCAGGCTGGAAACTCCAACTGAATTTTTTCAAACGGAATCAATATGATTTATGTTCACCAAGTGTGGTTTGATCACTACCATCTCTTGGCTATGATGACACTTGTCTTAGCCTGACTCAAAATTTGAATATTTTTATTCAGATGAACATCGAAGTTGAACATTGAATTAGTTGCCGTTTGCAATAAAAATACTGTATTTGTTTTTTTAACTTTTTAATGACAACTGTGTGTAAAGTAAAGCTCTGAAGTCTTATTGGAGCGAACCTGATTATTAATGTTATCGTTTGTTTTGAATAGTCACATTCGGTTTGACAATATGCATTAAAATAGAACCCTATGATAAATGAATCTCTTTGATGTTAATAAATAACTGATTTGTTTTTCGCTTGTACAGAAAAAGTAAGCTACTTTAATTTGTAACACTCTTCACAAATTAAGACAATATTTCATTGAAAATTCGTTAATTTTCAATGTTCATAGACATACATGAATGCAACAATGAGGTTGATGATTGCTCGAACAATGCTACTTGTATGAACAGAGCTGGTTTTTATTTGTGCATGTGCTTTGATGGGTTTACTGGAGATGGAGTGATTTGTTCAGGTGTGAAAATAAGTTTTGTTGCAGAAACCTGCAGAAATAAAAAGTGCAAAAAAAAATTAACAAAACTTTTTTGTGTTTATTTCATTCTAAGAACAGTGTATTAAAGTTATCATTTTTTAGTGTTAATATTCAACAGATGATATCATGATGAGTTAAACATCTTAAGCCTCTACGTCCTATACTGCCCCACTGTAGTGTTTATGTTTGTACTAATCCTGTAAATTCTTTTGAATTAAATACTTTTGTTTAGACAGTTTTGATGAGAATAACTATTTCTTACGGAACCGTTCACAATAGAACCTGATAAATCCGTTATGGTGATCAAGATTTTTTGCATGCACTTGACATATCTTTTCTCAGACATCGACGAATGTAATGATACCATTCCTGTCTGTTCTGAAAACGCCACATGCACCAATACCATTGGTTCGTTTCAATGCGATTGCCTGGATGGATTCAATGGAAATGGATACAACTGTTCCGGTAGGTTTTGAGTTCATATTAGCGATCGAGTTTTCAAAATAATCAAGAGATTTTTTAAAGCTTTTTTTGGCATCTCTTTGAAATTACGAATTTTAATCCACCATTTTAAAAGATGAAAGGCCCTTGTTTCGTTTCTTGCACCAGGTGTAGCAATATCTATGTTTATTTCAGCTTTCTGGTATGATTTTTTGTTTTGTAACAGATATCAACGAATGCAATGACGCTACTCACATGTGTTCCAACAACGCTACTTGTATCAACACAGCTGGTTCTTATGAGTGCGAGTGTAATGTTGGATTTCATGGAACTGGATTCAATTGCTCTGGTGAGTTAAGCATCAAACAACATAGCTCTTGTTTAGTTGCTTTAATACTGCATTGAACAAAACGGTGAAAATCGTTAATTTAATTTTACATGTAGCTTTTTATCTCTTGATTTTTTCGTTCAAATTCAATGGTTTGTTTTCTTGTAACAAAAAGTATTTTGCAAGATTTGAAAAACGATCCAAGAACTTCTCACGACAACATGTTTGTGTGAAATTTTTTGTTTAGATAATTTAAAAGTGTAGCTTCAATGCAGCAGGTTATTACTGCATTGATGTTCTTAACTAACACAATTTAACCTTAATGATCCGCGGGCTATTTGACCAGCGCAATGCGTACAAGGGTGAGGGGGCTTTGAGTTGATGACGTCAACGTAGTAACGTCAGAAAGCCATTTTTTGGAAAATAATGACTTCATTTTTGCAATAAGGTCGTTGGCAGTTCAAACTTTGCACATACACTTGTTTATTGATACTGTATCACAAAATGTCTAATCCTGGTAATTACGTCACAAAAATGATTAATGACGTCATTTAAGTCGAACATTGGCCAAAACAGGCTCAGATTTTGGAAAGGGTCTGTGGCCGAGTTCAAAATTGGAGAAAATTTCGCTTGCCTTACCAAATTAAAACATTTAGAAGCATTTTTTGAAAAAATTTGACTCAAAATCAAGTCAGTTTGAAGGAATTGTTTTTTCTTAGGGCACTTATTGCAAAAGAACGAGAGAAAGGACATTTTTGCCCCCCGCCTCTTGTAAAACAGGGTTAAGCTAGTGAACCATTAGATGAAAACTACTTGCTACTCTTGCTACTATAGGCCTATCTTTTGTAGGACTAAGCTTTAGCTTGAGTTGAAACGTGCTGAAAATATACAATTTATGATCTTTGAATTTTGTTCATGCTAATGCTCTAACTTGAAGAGTAATACATAGCAACGGTCTTTACAATTCGAGTCCATTTTCAGTAATTAAGCTTCTTTATCAGACATCAACGAATGCAACGACACTACACACATGTGTTCTGACAACGCTGCTTGTATCAACACAGCTGGTTCTTTTGAGTGCGAGTGTTTTGCAGGATTCAATGGAAACGGGTTTAACTGTTCTGGTGAGTTCTGCTGAATTGCACTATTTTTTTTAAATATATGCTGGCGACCATGATTTTGATTTGATGGCAAACTTTTCAGTTTTGACAAAAAATCAATGTTTTGTTGGTAGACATCAACGAATGCAATGATACAATTCACATGTGCTCCGACAACGCCACTTGTACCAACACAGACGGTTTTTATGAGTGCGAGTGTTTAGACGGATTCACTGGAGACGGATATGATTGCTCAGGTAAGTAATGTATGTCACAAAATGTTGGAAGTTGCTGTTGTGCGAATAGAATACAAACATTCTTTGAACTCTATTCTTTTTTCAGACATGGACGAATGTATTAACAGTTCAAATGTTTGCGATGAAAACGCAGCTTGTATCAATACAATCGGTAGCTACTGGTGTGACTGTATATTTGGCTTTACTGGGGATGGCTCTAACTGCTCAGGTATAGATGGAGTTCTAACTTCTAAGTGCAATTATTCTTTTACTTATCATACACTGCATGATGTTGGCCGAACATTTATTGCATTTTGTTAAAAGAAAAATGGCGTTTAACAATTATAGATGTTAAGCAAAACTTATTTGCATAACATTTTTTTTACTTGCAGATGTCGACGAATGCAATGCTTCCACTCACACGTGTTCCGACAACGCGACCTGCCGCAATACGTTCGGTTCATTTGAGTGCGAATGTTTTGAGGGATTCATCGGAAATGGTTTCAATTGTTCCGGTATGGTGCATATGCATTTTATGTTTTTATTTTTAGGTGTTTACTGATTGGTCGCTTTGTTTTTGTGAATACAAAAGCAGAATCTTGAGATTAAATTGCCACACTTGTTGTTTTCCAAATCTTTTATTCCGCTTAAATGTTATTGTAAGTGGTTGTTTAGCAACAAGATCCTCAACGTAATCGATTTAAAAAAGACCCTTTCCGATATCTGTTTGATAAACAAAGCAATGACGGTCTTGGATGTATATTGCGCCCGAAAAATATTTTGAAAGAAGATAATCATTTAACGTTTGGTTTTGCAGAGTTTTTCTGCGTTATCTGGTGGGAGGAATTGGTGCAATTGCTCCGTATTGATTTGTTGTTGTTTTTGATTTACTGCAGATATCAACGAATGCAATGGCACTACTCACATGTGTTCTGACAACGGTACTTGTACGAACACACCTGGCTCTTATGAATGCGAGTGTTTTGATGGGTTCAGCGGCAACGGAATTAATTGTTCAGGTGAGTCAAAAAAGTTAAGTGATAATCCGTTTTTGTAAACGTGTAATTAAACTTTTTCTGATTAAAATTTTCTACGTAATGTACTATTTTTGCCAGACATCAACGAGTGCTATGAAGCTAGTCACAATTGTTCGAGTAACGCTAGTTGCATCAACACAGCTGGTTCTTATGAGTGCGAGTGTGATACTGGATATTTTGGAAGTGGATATAACTGCTTTGGTAAATCCCACCCGTATACGTTCATTTTGGTACCAGCAGTAAATTGATTTCATTCGAAAAAGTAACAGGTTTCTAACGGCAATTTGATTTGTCAGTTGCTTTTGGTCACAAAAGTCATGTTTATTGACGTAACAACGGTGACATAACAATCAGCAAGTTTATGCAGGCTGGAAACTCCAACTGAATTTTTTCAAACGGAATCAATATGATTTATGTTCACCAAGTGTGGTTTGATCACTACCATCTCTTGGCTATGATGACACTTGTCTTAGCCTGACTCAAAATTTGAATATTTTTATTCAGATGAACATCGAAGTTGAACATTGAATTAGTTGCCGTTTGCAATAAAAATACTGTATTTGTTTTTTTAACTTTTTAATGACAACTGTGTGTAAAGTAAAGCTCTGAAGTCTTATTGGAGCGAACCTGATTATTAATGTTATCGTTTGTTTTGAATAGTCACATTCGGTTTGACAATATGCATTAAAATAGAACCCTATGATAAATGAATCTCTTTGATGTTAATAAATAACTGATTTGTTTTTCGCTTGTACAGAAAAAGTAAGCTACTTTAATTTGTAACACTCTTCACAAATTAAGACAATATTTCATTGAAAATTCGTTAATTTTCAATGTTCATAGACATACATGAATGCAACAATGAGGTTGATGATTGCTCGAACAATGCTACTTGTATGAACAGAGCTGGTTTTTATTTGTGCATGTGCTTTGATGGGTTTACTGGAGATGGAGTGATTTGTTCAGGTGTGAAAATAAGTTTTGTTGCAGAAACCTGCAGAAATAAAAAGTGCAAAAAAAAATTAACAAAACTTTTTTGTGTTTATTTCATTCTAAGAACAGTGTATTAAAGTTATCATTTTTTAGTGTTAATATTCAACAGATGATATCATGATGAGTTAAACATCTTAAGCCTCTACGTCCTATACTGCCCCACTGTAGTGTTTATGTTTGTACTAATCCTGTAAATTCTTTTGAATTAAATACTTTTGTTTAGACAGTTTTGATGAGAATAACTATTTCTTACGGAACCGTTCACAATAGAACCTGATAAATCCGTTATGGTGATCAAGATTTTTTGCATGCACTTGACATATCTTTTCTCAGACATCGACGAATGTAATGATACCATTCCTGTCTGTTCTGAAAACGCCACATGCACCAATACCATTGGTTCGTTTCAATGCGATTGCCTGGATGGATTCAATGGAAATGGATACAACTGTTCCGGTAGGTTTTGAGTTCATATTAGCGATCGAGTTTTCAAAATAATCAAGAGATTTTTTAAAGCTTTTTTTGGCATCTCTTTGAAATTACGAATTTTAATCCACCATTTTAAAAGATGAAAGGCCCTTGTTTCGTTTCTTGCACCAGGTGTAGCAATATCTATGTTTATTTCAGCTTTCTGGTATGATTTTTTGTTTTGTAACAGATATCAACGAATGCAATGACGCTACTCACATGTGTTCCAACAACGCTACTTGTATCAACACAGCTGGTTCTTATGAGTGCGAGTGTAATGTTGGATTTCATGGAACTGGATTCAATTGCTCTGGTGAGTTAAGCATCAAACAACATAGCTCTTGTTTAGTTGCTTTAATACTGCATTGAACAAAACGGTGAAAATCGTTAATTTAATTTTACATGTAGCTTTTTATCTCTTGATTTTTTCGTTCAAATTCAATGGTTTGTTTTCTTGTAACAAAAAGTATTTTGCAAGATTTGAAAACGATCCAAGAACTTCTCACGACAACATGTTTGTGTGAAATTTTTTGTTTAGATAATTTAAAAGTGTAGCTTCAATGCAGCAGGTTATTACTGCATTGATGTTCTTAACTAACACAATTTAACCTTAATGATCCGCGGGCTATTTGACCAGCGCAATGCGTACAAGGGTGAGGGGCTTTGAGTTGATGACGTCAACGTAGTAACGTCAGAAAGCCATTTTTTGGAAAATAATGACTTCATTTTTGCAATAAGGTCGTTGGCAGTTCAAACTTTGCACATACACTTGTTTATTGATACTGTATCACAAAATGTCTAATCCTGGTAATTACGTC